>JAPYZE010004923.1:0-18616 GCA_030522805.1 Leptomastidea abnormis | reverse complement strand
GAAATAAAAAATTGAGATTTTAAATATTATCAATTTTGTTTGTCAGAAGTCTTTGAGAAAGCATTCTGCTAATGCAGTTAGCAGCGGTTTTTTTTATTAATGTCATAAAAAAAAAACTTGCAAAAGAAAATAAAAAGACAAAGCTTGTAAGCTTAATTTTAACTGTTGAAAACCTATATATCTAATTAGTCACATTTTTAAAAATTGCCAATATTATTTTTTAAAAAATCTACAAATATCGCCCCAAAAGAAAGGCACGTCTTATCAAACGTCTAGCAGACACACAGTTGTATCTTTAATAACTCAGAATCATAACCATCATCAGTCAAAAAGAGAATATTTATAATCGGATTCGTAGTCGACAAGGTGCAAACTTCTGATCCTACGGCTACGCACTTTGATGATAAGTCGTCCAGCCGAGTCATAAGGTAGTGAACATAGCTCTTATTTCTACTAGACAAAAGCCAAGTTCTTCATAATCTGGTATTACGTGTTTGCGATATAAGACAGTGAAAATTCAAGGAAGGTATATAATACACAGGCTGGTTCTTTAAACAAGCAGTTGAAGACACGTAGCTGAGAAGCTATTATTCAAGACATTAAAAATCACTCGAGCTGGAGTACCGTGTATTATTAACAAGCGAGAGCGACGATAAATCCCAAGTAAGTGTTAAATAAGAGCATGAACGTTATATGCATCAAAAGGGTGTGTGTATTATACGTATAATTCTCTAATGGCTTATCGTTCGCGCGATCCGCGTAAGAGAGCCAAGAAATCGGTCGTATATAAATGCCCCTGTATTGCTACCATATAATTCACAAAGCATAGTATAGTAGGTTCACGCACGTTTTAAATGTATAGCACGAATTTACAAGCGTATCCGCGAGTGGAAAACTCGACCGCGTGTATGATTTACGGAGTGAACAGCCGAGTGACCGAGACATGAGGTGTGCAATAAGAGGTATTTCATACACATATACCTTATAGCAAAAGGGATTAAATTAGTTGAGCCCGAGCAAAGAAGGGCTATGCGAACAACAGAAATAGGGGATTAAAGATGTTAAGTATAGATATGGGAGAGCTTCTCCATAGTAGACTACCGTATCACATATACGGCTGTTGTTGTTGTTATAATACCTTAGCGCGTAATAAGCTCGCGCGCCCCCGTAAATATGCGCAAGAGTCTGGTATATATAGGCAGATGTATGCCTTCCGGAATAAAACTTGAGGGAGAGTTATGCTGTGGACTACTACATGCATCTACACTTCCACGAAATTCTTATATGTATACCTTGTTCCGGTATCGCTCTCTGACCCTTTGTATATATGTTGGCTTGCCAACACAATTTTTTTTTTCTCCTTTTGTTAATGGCTTTTTCTTTTTCGTCTTCTCTTTTTCTTCGATCTAATTTTTTCGCTTGAAGCGTGACAGTAGGGTGGAGCTGTGCGACTTAGATAATTAGACGTTTTGATGATAAATTTACATGGCAATTTACATGGTATTTCCGGGATTTTGACTATTTTTTTATTTTAGAGCAAAAGCCGGAGGGTAAAAGATTCGAATATTTGATATTGAATTAAACAGTATTTAATCATATTAGAAATTTTAATAAAATCACAAATTAATATATTCATAATTTATTTGAATGATTATTTTATTATCATTTAATTTCTTTAATTTATTTTAAACTCTAGTAAAACCTTTTCCTCCATTATACACACTTGATTCCTTCATTAAAAAATTATCGTATCTTATTCATTTTCTCAATCTCATTGTATTTTTCTCTTATTTTGCTCGCACTCATTCTTAACTCTTAGCTCATAATTAACGAAATCCTTGAAGAACCATAGTCCGGAACTGACCACAAAAACAAATTTTTCCCCTTACCCTTTACAATCCAAGTTCTCCATCTCGATATGAATATAATTCCATCTTAGCATACAACGTAAACTGGCACAAACTTTACAGAATCAGATAATTACAGGCCGTTTAATAGCAGTAGACAGTAATACCAAGCGAGTAACGCCCCAAGACAATGATACAGCTTGCAATATCGCGCGCTTGCACACAGTCAGACAAAACCTCGAGGTGAGACAGTCTACACCCACTGAATGAGCCATTATCCGATCTCTACATAATTATCGTGACGAACAATAACAACCTCGACGTCATTGACAAAGAGAGAAAAAAGGGGTAGTAGTAGTAAATGCCCGCGAGCAAGTTGAAAATAAAAAAAAAAGAAGCCTGTTAAGGGGTGCGAAAACTCTGGTGCGTATGTGTTTCGCTAACGCCCGTTAGCCGCATTGTCGCGCAGCAGCAACGCCGGAAGTAAGCTGGAGTGCATGTGCTCTTGCACACTTGTCACCAGTTAATTCAATCCAAGCTTCCTTTTTTTTAACCCTTGAGCGACTCGTCTATTGCTTCGTATGCAAGTTGTTAATTTTGTACGATACTCCAAGAGAATTTTATTTTTGTTTATTTTAATATCATTTTACGAAGTGCGCGAAATACTGGTGTGTTTGTAGTAAAACACGTTTACGTTGATAACTATGATGTGTAAAACTAGAGATTTTCCCGAGTGACATTTCTTTTTTTTCTTTCGTACCTAATTAGGAGTGACGTGTGGATAGGAATTTCAAGTTCTCTTACTCTCTCGTTCGAAATGTAATTAAAAGGCTGATGCAGGAAGTGCAAAAGTCGACTCGATTTATTTTTGTATAATTGCTAGGTTATATTATTATCTACTCGTAATTCTGATACGGGCAGATGTTTGTATGTATATGAAAACAAGCCCTGAAGGCTTAACTGTGGAATATAAATTTTAATTGCTCATGATATAATATATGCATATGATCGGAGGTTTTTAATTAATCATTCTCTCAGCGCATGAACGCAAAAGAAGCTTTTTCTACGATTTATATTTATTTAAATGAGCATTTATCGCGTGTTTATATGATGTACACTAATGACGTACAATCATGCAAATAATAATCGTTACCTGACATTTTCAATATAATAAAATCAGCATAGAAATTCAAATATTAGAAATCAGACAATTATAATTCATCAAAACTTGCATAAATATTTAAAAATTTTATCGACATGATCGATACACTTATTTTTTAATCAAATTAATAATAGAACAATCAAACGGTGGTTAGCGCGTATTTCTGTTGAAAAAAAAAATTAACCACTTCTGGACACGTCACACTTGCTGCATATAGCATAAAATTGTCGATTCGCCAATAGACCATCAATTATACTAATTCCCTATTTTTTAGTCAGCAGTCAATCAAACCACGCATGATATGTATAGGAGAAGCTCGATAAGTGAAGTAAAAAAAACGTCGCGTGGCAATCCATCATCGACCGAGACAGGCAAGATTTTACAAAGCCGTAACTATCAAAATTAAAACCATAAACCTCGGCATATCAAAAAAATTAAGTCAATGTAACATAAAACAGATTAATAACAGGAACGAATTTTTTCACACTTACACATCAGTATTTAATGAATTGTTAAAAAAAAAATTAAAGGACTCGTTATAACTGAACTGTTGGATACTGTTCGTTAGTCGACAAAGCTTGATAAGACAGAGGGTAGATAGAGACAATAAAGAACAAATAATATCCTGGCTGCATTAGACGAGGCGAGAAGCATAAAAGGTACAGTGTATGATGGTTTGTATCTATATTGAGGAGAATAGACAGGGTCGGAAAGGGCTGAAGGGAGGAAAAATCATCAATTTGAGAGGGGCTTATAAAAATCGCGAGGGTAAATTTGCCGCGGGCGAATATATCTCGAAATAATGAGGCAAATGCAAGACACGCACTTATTAACGCTAAATAAAAGAAAATATTAGGAACACTGCGACACCTTGCACAAAAGTTAATAATGTCAGAATTGCTTTACGAAAACCATACAAAGAATGGGATTTTACAACGTTTCAAAATTATTTTTTATTATTACATTACCTAATAGCAGCTGTTTAATTATATAGTGAATTGATGAAAATCATCAGTAACCAATGAGCACAGACCTCTATTACGCCATCTACGAACTATACAAGAGTAAGGGGCAATACTTTGCGCGCGCTTTTTTTCGCGCAGACCTCTACTACGCCACCTACAACTAATGAGCGCAGACCTCTTCTACGCCACCTACAACCAATGAGCGCAGACTTTTATTGCGCACTTTATGTGACTTGCGCAGAACTCTACTGCGTACTTGATGTGATTTGCGCAGACCTCTACTGAACAAGTAATATCAAGTGCGCAGTAGAACAGTAGAGATTTGTGCTTATTGGTTAAAGATGGCGTGCGTGGCAAGAACCGCGCGAAGAGTCAAACAGAACGAGATAGACGCCCTGGTTTTTACACTTGATTAGTAGTGGTTGTGTTCATCAAGAAAACTTATCTATAAGTGTTCGTAAAACTTTTTGAAGTGTTTTTTCCGTAAATCATTTTCAATACTACTAGTCTTCGTCCGGTGCGTAGATTTGTTGATATGCTATTATCATTTTATTTTTACAGAGAAATCGTGAAAATGTAACGATGAACGATTTTATTGAGCGTGAAAGTCAAGCAGAGTATGAAAATCGCATAGCGTATATTCAGAGAAATTATATCGAGGTCTTTCAGTTAAATTGCCAGCGCACGCCAAATCTCTTCACTTTATTCTTGTAATGAAATTTAACCGTAACCGGTCATGAGAGAAATTGCGATAAGTATTTGCATACGTGATTTTTTTTCTGAAGATTATAATATTTATCGAACGAAGGAAAGGGATACATACACTTTGAGGCAAACACCTTACTTAAATTTACCAAATTTTAAGCTTCTTTTCTTGTATACACTACAGACATGAAAGTACAGTCGTAAACCAAATGCGTTTACACATACACAAGCTTAACACGATTTTGGTACTTGATTCGACATTTTTATATACACAGGTGAAGCTTTCACAATATATATAAACACAGTATACACACGTATAAACATATAAAGCACTTAAGACGAAAAATAAATAATTAGTTCGGTATCCGCATACTCTTCGTTTGTATAGACAAGCCAACCATACTGCCAAGGTTTTTTCGGGATTAAAAAGAGTTTGTATAAATATATCACCTGACCAAGAACTGCAGTAGTCCATAAAAAGAGTGAGCATATATAAGCCAAGAGAGTAAAGGCCCTCGAGGGTTAAAACCTGAAGTGGATCCTCACTATAGAGCACATCCGAGGAAAATCGGTCGGTTGGTCGGAGAAGGCCCTCTGGTCTCTCTCTCTCCCATATGTTAGGCTCGTAAAGTCATAAACGCTTGACTCGTGCGGTCTCGTAAAATCGAGCGTTGAACAAACGCGAACGTACGTCTCTGCTTCCCTACGTATATACATACATGGCATGCTCTACCGCACACAGCTTTTATATACTATACATATACAGAGGATTGGTGGTAAGGCCTTTAACACTGTGTGGATGGTTATATGATTGATAATGAATCGAGAGAACGCGTATACGCGGATCGTAAACTCACGGGAGGTCTCTGGGCTTAATTGATATCCCTCTTTTGCCTCGTTATAACAGAATCTCCCGAAATTCAGCTTCTACGTGTTTTTTTTATATACAGCTCTAATATATATATAAAGACAGATGTGTTTGATAATAGCTTCTAGCTAAATTGCATTTCTCCTTTATTTTTACGTATTTAAATTTAAGTTTTGATTTTAAGTGATTTTTTAATTTTAAATAATGTCACCAATTATAATATGATTTTATATGCAAAAAAAAAAAAATATCGATCAACAAGTAAAAAAATTTTTGCAATAGAATAGCCTTATCCAACTCTTTATCCACACGTAGACATCTTTCTTTTATCCTCCATCGTTCCATCACAATTACTCTCCATCTCCCTCTCTTTCCTATTATCCTAGCTAATAGTTAACACGAACGCGTGCCTAGAGCGATACTACACACTCTAACTAAAGCGCGAGTATACGCTATACTATATTGTAAGGGATGGACATTGACTGTATAGTATATAGCGTACACACAAGTTTATTTGCGAGCTCGCGTAAATGAGATCTCGCGTTGATAATGATAGCGCCGTGGTTTCAAACGATGGCTTATCAAGCGCCTACCATCCGAGAGAAGGATCAATTAACTTTTGCGGCTTGGATATATATACATTGAGTTTGTGTGCTTTTGCGTGATCTCGTGTATAGTATTATATATAGCTCACACATCAAGCTTTTCTAAAGCGTTGATTGGCGGTTTATATTAGGTGATAAAGAGTATAGGAGTTTTAGACTATTAGATGTCTACAGAATAATTAGATACGATATATTATATTCCGAGGTTTAGTGCACGTAATTTATTATGGTTGGATAGTGTAAGGTTGCTGATGCAAGTTTACATGTTGAACAAATTACAGTTTAATTAATAATTTTAATTCTGATTGACAATTTTAAAAAACTTTTTTTCATCAGAGGTAGCTTTTTCTTTTTATCACAGGTAGAACAATAGAAATGATCAATTTGAAATACCGAATAAAATTTAAAGAAAAAATAATTTTTAAACATAGATCAAAAAAAAAATATTTGGAAACAAGTGTTTCAGGATAATCGTTTAATATTTTCTCAAAATCATACGTACACATACATCCCAGCTTCCTATATCCACTTAATCCACTATTCTTCTCTCTTGCACAGTAATTGGATGACGACGTGCTTGGCTAAGCGCAACCGCCTCAACACACACCCGCCCCCCGATCGACGCTTTATAATTACTCGCGAGTGTTGGTACATAGACACACGAGGTACAGGCGTTGATATAACGAGCTATACCTTTACATACAAGACATGAACCGTACCACAACATCAGTGGGATGTACAAATCAGAAGAATTTCAGCTTTACCAAAAAAAATGAAAAAAAAAAATACCAAAATGAAATACCATGAAATCAACGAGATGTTGAGGTATATATACGTTGCAATTGCAATGTTTCACACTTTAACAGAAGAACCAAAGGAAAAGTGTATGTATATACACACGTCGAGAGACAAGAGAGAAAGAGACGTGTTGAAATAAGATAAAGAGAAGCGTTGTAACATTTTAATTGCCAGTCGCCTCGAGTATGTATGCATGTATGTTCGTGTGTTCTGAAGGATATATCACGTGCACGCGTTCGCTTCTTTTTTTTTTCATCCTCCTTATACAGTATTATACAACAAGTCAAATCAACGTATACCTCTTTTTTTCACATGTATTTTCAGAAAAATACACATCTGCTTATACTGCTTGATATTTTCTACTCTCCTTACTCTTTCTTTACTCTAACGTGTAGAGCAAAAATCAAGGTTGATCATCGGAGTCTTGTATATATGCGCAAAGCCTACAATTATACTCTGAGAAAGAGAGAAAGGAGTAATTGCAACGCGATGAAACGCGAGCATCGTATCTTTCGTGATATGTGTACACATATATACATACAAACACACGTGCAAACCAATCTTAACTTATACCCTCAGTGCGACATGACGGACAGCCCCTGGGTATATTCATGATATGTACATGTATATGTTCACCGCTTGTTCATGCCAGACTCTTAAACGTGATACTAAAAGAGAGAGAGAGAGAGAGAGAGAAAGAGAGACAGCTTTTCCATCAAGACTCGTAGACACTTGTATAATTCTTTTTCCTCGTAACAATAATCAAAAATTTTATCAAACTTTTATCAAACGAAGATAAAAGTTAGAAAGAATCGATTTATAGCAAAGATTTTATTTGAAAATGAAGATTCGTACAAATGATGATTTATTTACATAAACATTTTGTTTCCAAAAAGAACAATTTTTAAATGCAAAATTTTTTAGAATCAACTAAAACTTTCTAGGAATAATAAATAAATTGGAATTTTTATTTTATCAAAAAATTATTATTTTCATATGCATTACATTTCAATTAAGTTACTTTTTAAAGTACATAATATTAATGTGATTATAATTGAAAAATTTTTATTGAATATATTTTTAAGCATTTTGTATAATTGATTACTTGCAGTAATAAGCTATTAAAGCGCCCTAAAATAGTAAAATAATTTATTTTTATTACGAATTTACAAATATTACATGGTAACATAATATCACTAAATACATTTCAGAAAAATTTATTGACAAACTTACTGCGCATGCCGAAAGTGCATCCTCGCTTAATCCTTGACGTTGACAGAAATTTTTAAACCTTTGTTCGCAGCTCTTAAAAATTTTTCATACATATTAAATTTTGTCTGTATTTTTTAATTTTATTCAAAAAAAATTTATGCTAATAATATTATGAAATATTTTAAATTGTAAAGAATGTTTATTTACGGTATATTTTTTTTATACAATTTCGAGAAAGCAGATTATTGTCTTGTGTAACGTTTTAACACAAAGTTCACGCAGGACAGAAATCTATTTCTCGTGTGAGTATCGAACAATATTTTTTGATACGACGCACGTAAAAATTGGTTTTGCAAATTATTTGCAGAGTTTGCGTAAAACCGAGCTTTGAATTAATAATTTATTTAAATAATCTATTTTTGAAAATCGAATTAACTTTTATAATAAAAACAATCTTTTGTATATCAAATTCTGGTATGCAAAATCATTTAAATTATAAAATATATAAATAATTTTAATATTTAGTTTTAAATAATACTTACATCGCTCGGATCGCCCTAAAATAATTAAAGAAAATGTATTAATAAAATTTTGATAAAAAACCTGACTGACGAAATTACATGTAGCTTTGAATATTTAGAGAGAGTTACTTACGTTAATTAGCACGAAAGAAATGGCAATAAGAACAAACCAAGTATAGATGTACGCTACTTTCAGCATTTTTAAAGTTTTTTTTTTACTATACTATGTTTTTTCAAAAAGTTAATTTTCAGCCGTAATACTGAGCTAAACCTACGGTACTTATTAAGTGAAAACGAGAATGAATCAATAGAGACAATCATCCGGCACTGTGAAGTTTGTGATAGTCTTGAAAACATCTGGTATTTGATTAATCAAGTAAATTAAAAACATGTTTTTAATGAAGATCATTTGAACAACATATACTTATTAGCGTCTGTCTATTTTATTTACTTACTTTTGAATACGTTTATTGACATTTAACAGATGTTACATTGTCGACTACTTTATTTGTTCTATTTTACTGTCATTGGCGTCTTTTTTTTTTTTTTTTTTAATTAAAATACAATGGGCATGTATAAAAATTTTTACAAATATAAAATTACAAATTTTGTCATTACAGTAGAAAGAAGCTGCACAAAAATTGCTTAAAAACGCATATAACGCAAACATATATTATAACGCATGTAAAATATAAATAAAATAAAAGTTTCGTTTTTATGTGTTAAATCAATTAACATTCGGAAAAATTTGAATATTCACTTTGAAAATTCATGAATAAATAACTTGTTTTTTAAAGTATGATTCGTTCAAACAAACTGATACATATGTTATGTAAAACTTAACTGTTGTTATTAAAATTTTTATTTAATTTTTCAAAATTAAAGACCTTAGTACGAAATTTAAGTTTCTTGTTTAAGAACAAGTGCGTGAATATTTATGTACATCGATAATGACGTCATCACTAATATAAATATACAAACTATGCTAATGTATTCCTTATTTCTTGTAGCTCAATATAGCGCACGCTTATTTCTTACAACAGCTGTTTGTGCCCTATCTAAATGTCAGTGTAAACGAAAAATATCCAAGATTTTAAATGGCTCAGTAATCACCGATTTCAAATCGATTTCACTGATTTCACACGTTAAAATGAAAATCGATTTCACGAGTGAAAACCCCCTTGAAAATATCTGAATGTCACAATTTAATTGTTCCATCTACCATCAGCACATGCTTTTGTTAATGTGTTACAACAATTCAAAAGTATACTAGAATAATAAAGCGTGGATACGCGCGCAATTATTTGCATTTTGCTTATATAATTACTTTTTTAATATGTCATATTAAACGTATTACGAAAAATTAATTTTTAAAATATAAACAGAAAACGTAAGTGTCACCTTATGCCGTTCGTATGAACGACTGCTTTGTTTGATCTTTTAAGTTCACTCTTCACGTAAACGTGTCTATATAATATATAGCGTAGGATTATTATATCAATGAAAGTTACTCCTATCACCTTTTTATTCTCCTTTCAGATTTTTGCACTTTCCACATAATATTTTTTCGTCACTCTTGATTTTTTTTAGATTTTCCGAAACTTAATTTTTAAATGAGTAAGCTTGTCTTTTTTACATTCAATTTTAATCCATAATTAATCAAAATGGCAATTAAATAATAAAAATTAAAAAATAAAATAAAGTTTTAATATACTTTTAAAGCTTGTTGAGTAAATGCTTATAGTAACCGTTAGTATAAACCCATCTTCTGGTCTTCCTTACTTTTGTAAGCCTTAAATAAGTTATATAGGATAGTTCATTTGTTGAACATGTTCGTACACACACACTCGCTTGATCCCGGTAATTACCGATCGCTCAAAACTTTAAAGAGTCTAGGCAGCTTGTCTTTAGACAAGTGAGTTTAGTTCCTTCTTGGCGCCGAAAAAGAAAGAGAGAGAGAGAGAGAGAGAGAGAGAGCGGGAATGAGAAACAGAAAGTTGACATGCACCGTATCCAAGTAAAAAAAAAAAAGAAACACGTGCACACGTGTCTAGTGAAAAGTTAAAGACCCCCAATCGGCTCCATGTCAAAATGTTTATTTGCATTACACGGAATTAAGTTGTAATGCGGTAATTCGTGGTTAGCATCTCTTTTTCTCTCTCTCTCTCTCTTCCTTATACAAGTACTATAGAATGAGTGTGTATCATACCGACAGTTAAGACGAGTCTCCTCCTACCGCGCTACGAAAACTCGCACGCGTCCAAAAGACTCTCGAAACCATCAACAGAAGAAGAAGAAGAACAACAACCAGCCGGCCACTTTTCGCATCCGCGCAAAATTGGCCAGGTCCGTGTTGTGTATGTCAGGACGCTTTTGGCAACCTCTCATTAGACACGAGAGCCAGAGCCTCCAAAGGTCTTTTACCCTTTGAAGGAAGGAAAGAAGAAATGAAGGAAGGGATGGGGGGGTAAGTAAGAAGGTGGAGCGAGAGATATAAAGAGAAAGAGAATGGGGATATATATAGAATAGGTTTTTCGATATATATACATGTATATAACTACACGCACCCCGTTATTAAAGCTGTTTCTCACTTTTATGAAACAAAGAAGCTCGAATGAAGCGATAAAGTACATCGGAGAAAGAGAGAGTGAGAGAAAGAGCTTCTCTCTCTCTCTCTCTCTCTCTTACTCTGCACCCTTTGGCCTTTTTTTTTCTTTTTGTAGAGACCCAACGTTGATCGTGATCTTTTTTATACCGCCAATGCCGGACCATTACATGGTATTAGCACGATGAATTAACGTTCGAAAATGACCGCCCGTATCATGAATTTTTATTGAACGTATAAGGCGAAAGAGAACGGTTATGATGAGACGATCTAAACTACTTTCAGTCTTTAATCAGGTCATCTTCTACATGTCTAAACATTCATAAATATATCATATGAAGCGATTTTTAAAAGGTTGCATTATAATTAAGCTGTAATATTTTGATATCTCAATTTTTTAAATTTTATTTGATATTTTTATAATTACAAAATCCGCATATCAAGCGTAAAAATTATATTTTTAAAGAATATTTTTACCGGATAACTTTTCAGATCAGAACAAAAATTTGTAAACGACATGCTTGTCAGGATATTCGTATATACAGACATACATACATACATATAAATCTACATAAGTATATTATATACATACACACTTTAGCTCGTTTTCTGCTAATGCGCATTTCGTGTCGCGTGTGAAAGAGAGAGAGAGAGAGAGAGAGAGAGAGAGAGAGAAAGTGGTAGTAGGAGCAACGAACGAAAACTGAACGTGTAAGGGGAAGCTCGAGACATGGCGAATCACTTTTTTTTCCTCCACTTTCTGTTTTTGCAAGTCGCATGCACACAAGATGGAAAAGGTCGGTACATAAGTTTTTCTTTTTTTTTTTTTTGTTATTTTGAGGGAAATAAAGATATTTGTATTCTATGTCTACGCGCTGTTAACTGAATATGATGGTATTTGATGTCATGCTGTGGTGTTATATTAAGTATGGATGATTTTTTGGTTGAGAATGGATTTTTTATTAAAGTAGTTTTGAAATCATCTTCGAATCTATGCATAAAATAATATAACATTATTGCTGAATTTTTCATAAATTGTGATTCGAAATCATAATAGATAAAAATAATCAAATTTAAAAATTCAAATTTCAATCGTTTATAAAAATTAAAAGCAATTAGTGTGTACTCAAAAAAATGCATGGTAAACCAAATATCATTGAAAACAACACACGGCTTGATCATTATATCGATCAATAATCAAAACTATCTTTTTTTCTCTGTCCTACACACATGAAGTTAGCCATACGCAAGGCCATAAATCATATCCTTACATCTTAAAAGAGCAACACTGCTAATTCGAAATACAAAAAGACCGCTATATGTTTTGCAAACTATATATATATCTGCATCAACTCTGCCACGTGGCTCTCTTACTCAAGTGCAGATCGTTAAGTACTATACGCACATTACGTGCCATTCATAATCCAAAGGGGCTACCGAAAAATGAATCTTTACATTTGGTATATACACTTTACATCATGTAACACATTGATCGTATTGAAAAATTGTATCATGGAAGGTCAGTCCACGTATATGTTTCTTTTGTTTGTGTTAATGTAAGGGGGGTTATAGGCCTGAGGCTAGTTTTAATGACTATGGTTTTGAAGGACCATATTTTGCAACGTGTACTGATGATAGCTGAAAGATGAAATTCACAATTAGGAGTATCTTCTGATTATAAAGCTGTGTTATTTAAAAATTTTCTACTTATTATTTTAATTTGATTATACAACTTATTGTTAAAAGAAATACATAAAAATTAACTGTTAATGTCATAAAGTAAAAGAACACCCTCCAAATTCAACATACAAATAAACAGGATTTTAATTTATCGATTAGAACTCGTACATAAAAGACAGAGACAATAAAAAAAAGTAAAAAAAAGTATTATAACAGAAGAGCTTTCATAGAATAACAGAGTCAAAATCTAATTTATATATTATTCATTGAAAAAAGAAGAACACGTGAAAAAACAATATATATGAAAAAGCACTTTTCGTCCATTTCAATTGAATCCAGGGACTCAACTGTAACTTCCTTTTTCTCCCCTCCTCCTCCTCTTTCCACCATTTTCTCACTCTCATCCATTCTGGATTTTTAATCCCGATTAACCGTGGCAAAAGAACAACAGGACCTGGACGTATATAATAAGATAAAGCTCACACGTAGCGTATATAGGTACATATTTACGTGCAATGCACACATTAATACACTCACACGTACTATAGACGCTTATTCGTACATCGCATTAAGTCTCACATTTCATTTTCAGCCTCGACAAATTAACTGCGTCATCTGCCTAGATTGACGCGCCTCCGACATTTTTTGCAGGATTTTGCGAGATATCGGCGACACTTTCATAAAGCTCAAGCTTAAAAAAAAAAAAAAAAAACAAACAAACAAATTCAGTCATAGTAGAGAAAGCTCACATTTTCGTATGTACGCTCGTTGAGCGTTAATTTTCGACGCTTTTAATCATTTCTCGTTTTCCCCCTTCACCTTTCATCTGAGAGAACTACAGAGTGGATAGGATACGTGAGTGCACGAGTGAGATTTTAATGAATTGCGGAATTAGCATGATATTTCGCGCTTTATTTGATCGTTTTAATTATCGCGCGTAATGTATAAACTGTGTTGGCAAAAAATAAAAAAATAAAAAAAAACAAAAAGACAAAACTACCTTAATGAAAAATAATACTATGCCGGACGCATATTGCTGTTGGGATAAGTTTTTTTTTTCATTTCTCATTCTCATTCTGGTATATTAACGTTATATAGCTTGAGAGAAAGAGAAAAAAAAGTATATTGGAGGACGCCCGTATAAAATTATTCTGCAATTAATTTTTGCACTTGTCAGATTGATATAAATGATAATAAGGCTTTTCTTTTAAATTGAAATGGCAATTGAATATTATCTGTTCTCTGGTAAAAAGGTTTTTCAGCGGTTATAATGAAAAGAAACAAAAAAAAAGTATCCTAAATGAGTCGATATACATGTATCGTATAACTAACCAAGCGAATAATGCAGCTTGACAAAATAATTATAAGTACAAATTAGTAAAACAAAGACAACAACAAAAAAAGAAAATGATAAACGATGAGGGAGATTAAAACGAAATTCATGAAGACACTATTACGCCCGCATTAAACTAAATAGTATATTCGTGATATTTCAATTAGACGGTATATATTTGAAGTAGTACAAGTAAAAAAAAAATGAATGTACATTTTAACATGAAGATTATTGACAAAATAGCAGACCCTTATGTATATAAGCTTGATAACAAAACGTTGAATTCTGTTAGGGCGGTGTAAATACTTGTATGTGTCCCTTGAGCGGAAACTATGTAAAGGTAAAAGCTGGTATACACGTGTGCTATCAACCAAAAGCGACCGACAATATAAATAACGCTTGTTGGATCGCGATATACCTTTTTCGATAGAGTGATCACTTACTCGAGTTAGTTATTTTACCAATGATGATGACTTGTATTGAGTTATCGATAATTTTTTATAACGATTTTTATACGATCGATTTTTTTTTTTTTTTGGTTTTTTTTAACTACATCTGTCAATATTTTTCTTTATTAATAAAAAAAAAGTAAGTGACCAGCTGAAAAAAAATATGTCGAACAATTATTTTTAATTCATCAAAGTATAGATAAAAAGAAATAAAAGTGAGTCGCTACAAATTTAACCAACTCATTAAAGATTCAATACACGAACATCACTATAAACACAGATACACACACATATAAGCACACCATAACGATCTTGCAAATATCAACTCTCACGTCTTTAAATTGAAGTAGCAGGATCAGCAGCTTTGTAGATTGAAAGGAAAGGCATGTATCATTAGCATTTACTCTCCCTCCTTCCCCCTACTTCACTATCATGTGCTTTTTATCGCAAAGTACACATACATTTATTTATACATTTATGTATATAATTCATGCAAGACCTGCTGTTACCCAAGATCCTCCATCCTCTACAGAAAAATTTTTCACGCTTATCAAAAAGAGGGAACGAAAGTACTGTACACACGCTACGCTTGCACATCTTATAGCACAAATTCTTCTCATTCCAATTTTTTTTTTTTTTTTTTTTTTTCGCTATACTTAAGTTCTCCAAGCACGTATTCGTTTCTCAATTAAGAGTCTACCGTTAGCTTGTCTTTTTTAAATTTCGACATTTAACTACCTTATAAAATGTGCGTTTATTGATTGACTTGATCAAAAATGTTTGAGGTTTCAGGTAAATTAAGAGATTGATCAAAGTGAAAATTATCAAGTGTAAATTATTATAGTCAAGTCATGATTCATTTATCTTACAATAATTTAACCAACCTGCATCAGCATCATAAAATTACTTTCTATTTTATTAAATGATCTTATTTTATTTAAGTTATTAAAAAAAATAATAATAATAAATAAAGTAATATCATTAAACACAATGTTGAAATTCATGCATTTTATAAGCTCATTTTATTTGTAATCTTAATTGCTTGTAAAACGAAGCATATCAAAAATATGAAAAATGAAAAAAAAAACGTTTTCATAATATATATAAGAGCTTTTCTAGAAATACATACACAAGTTACATGCTTATTTTATAAGCATCGCATATACCGATCATGTTATATATAAAGGCTAATCCCCAATACCAAGGAGATCAAATTCAAACTGAAAAAAAGGGTAAGATCTATAGGAGATGAAATAAGGATATACGTAAGATTGAATAAGGTAAGGGGGGGGGGGGGGGGGTAAGAAAGCGCGCGAAGAATCTCATATTAACGTAATACGACAAGAAACGAGAAGAGAAGAGGTAAAGTCAGCGCCACGAGGAAAAAAATATCTTGAAAGAGCTCAACCATCAACAAGAGTAACTGCCTAATCCTCAAGCTTAAAGATCCGTCTTACATCGTCTCGTTCACTTTTTTTCGTTCGAGGAGAATAATAAAAAAAGGAAAAAAATGAAATACTAAATTCCTCAAGTCGCGACTTTTTCACCGATTATCAAGCAGTCGCGATCAAATCAAAAAAATGCTATATGGGTGGCCAGCCAATATATATGACCAAGCTCTAGTATGGGTGTATTATATAAGATATTATTTTCTCTGCTCTGCACATACACACGTCTCGCTTTATTTTAATCTGGTGATTAAAAATGTCAGACACGTGTTAGTCTTAAGAATCTCTTGTGAGAAAGAGAGAGAAAAAGTCACGCGGGTATAATAACCAGTGCGTTAAGTTGACCATAAGATTAGAGAAGTGGATTCACACCACGCAGGGCATCGTTGGATTAATTCTTCTTTGCAAACGAGTTAGGTTTAAAAAGAAAAAAAAATTAAAATTAACCGTAAAATATTTGAATGATCATTTTTCAGTATGTGTAGTTGATGGTAGATTGATAAGTGGAGCTAATGAAATATTAGAACTATGATTTGGTATACATATTCGTTGGAAAAGTATGTGTTTCAATTTGCATTTAATAATCATTTTGAAATAATATTTCTTGAAGTCATTCTTATTAACGATCGACATTTATAACACCAAAATTCAAGATAGTACGAACAAGATTTATATAAAATCTATGTGTTACCATAATTTTCAATTTTACATGTACGTATGAAAAGTAACGGAAAATGTATTATATAGTAAGACAAACGTTTAAAACTCACGAATAACCTATCCATAAATATTACAAAAGAAAGAGTAAAGAGAAAGAAAGAAAGAAAGAAGGAAAAAAGATTCTTTGATAAAAGTAAAATCGCGCGAGTTCGATAATCTAGTCGGGGAAATCGACGAGTACTACTACTACCTACTACTAGCTTCGTGTTTTTCCCCCGGCACTAAAAACAATGACGTGATTCCCGCGAGCAGGGAAGACGAATGGCTCTTGGGGAACCAAAAAAAAAGGCACAAATAGAGAGAAACGACAAACGGTGTATAATATACCTCCTCTTTCCTTTAGGTTACACACACACACAAACTTGGCAGTTGCACGAAAACGCACGATTATATTTTCTTCCCCTCCTCGCAATATACACGGAGTCTGCTTCAGGCTTTATTTCATCGATTCTGCAAATTGCACGTGAAAAGTATGCTACATTTTTCTTTCTCTTTCTATTACTTGCTATGTTCGAGTTGAGAGTTAAAGAGGGGAGAAAAAGTGGAATTCGTGCTTTCAAGCTATTTTATGCTTTTGGTTATATGATCGATGTGTCGATATACATCATATTAAATATTATCGTCGTTATATATCTGATTTGCGGGGTGCCACGTAATCTATATATTACTACGATTGCATGTCGGATATAATATCGAGGCTATAGGGTAATTATTTTTTAATTGATAATTATCGATTTGGTTTTTATAATTCTCATGGATTTTAAAAGACTGCAAATGTAGTAAGAAAAAGAAAGAGTAAAGAGAAGCTTTACAAACGAGCTCAACAAAAAAAAAAAAGGAATTTAAAAAAAAGAGGAAAATAAAAATGGAAATAAAGACGCGCGACAAAACAGATTCCCATTTGCAAGTTTTACCATGCCAGAACAAAAAGTTTATCAGGTATAGGATCGCAACCAAATTCTTAACGCGAAACTTGTGTCGAAACATGTGAGAGAGAAATACGCCCGAAAGAACTAAAAAAAAGAAAGAAAGAACAAATGAAGTACAAGGTTAGCAGGTCAGCTGCTGCTGCAAAAATATTTGGACCAATATATTATCGAGAGGCACACGCACATACACAAATACACAACGATTCTTTTCTTTTCTTTTTCTGCTTGACATGAATAATTATCTTCCTTTTAAAATCAACTATAATACAAGAAAAAAATAGAATAAAGAAAGAAGAAGTAAGCGATAAGTATATATAGATATATAGACAAGATAAACCAAAAAAAAACGATGAGCAAAAAAAAAAAAGAACTAGCGAATACACACATAAATAAGATTATCTCTATAAATTTCAGTTGGTTCACAATCGACAAGAAAATCAGATCGTGATTCTGTTGTAACGACATTCGAGCACATATCATCTCGTAACAAATGAAAAACAAAGCTGTTCACAACACATACATACTCTCTTTCTTTCTCTCTCTTCTTAAAATTTACAGGTCCAGTTTTATATCTGTATACATACAAGCGAACCGATTCACGTGCAGTTACAGAATCTTCTTTTCGATGATATAATAAAACAGATCGTCGCAAAGCAGACTATATGTAAAAAAAAAAAAAAAAGAAGTAAGCAAGAAGCTGACCGAAAAGGAGTAAGATAAAATAAGCGAGTAGATACACACCAGCTACTACCTTACATATATATATATA
>JAPYZE010004916.1:0-17472 GCA_030522805.1 Leptomastidea abnormis | reverse complement strand
AGTATCGGATATTTACAAAAATGACTCGATACTCCGATACTCGGAAAAAAAGTATCGGATGATTTTCGAGTACTCGAGTAGAATCGCACCTCCCTACCTCACACTCTACCCTACAGTTTTTATTTTCCATCTTTTGCTGTTCCCTTCATTTCTTTTTCTCTCTCTCTCTCTCTCTCTCTCTCTCTCTCTCTCTCTCTCTCTCTCTCTTACCGCAAGCTTTCGAACGCTTTATTTTTACGTCCGCTCTGTTTGTGGAATCTTCATCTTTCTTGTGGGGCGACGGGGAGGGGGTGCGAGTTTAGCAGTTGCGCACACGATAATGAGAGCCCGCCCATAGCCTCGCGGCAAAAGCAGTAGCAGCAGCAGCAGTAAGAGTAGGAGTGAGAGTTGGAAAATATCCTGCTGAGCTAGAAACAACAGTTGCGGAAAGCCCTCGGCCCGAGAAGAGAGAAAGAGGGAGAGAGATAAAGGAGACCTGTGATGATGATCCATCTCTCTGTATATATACATTCCCCCTGCCTCTTCTCTTATTCGCTCGCTGCATCAGCCCAGTTCTCGCTTCGTCTCGCTCAGCCTGCCGGCTACAGAAAGAGAGAGAGAGAGAGAAAGAGAGAGAGAGAGAGAGCAAGAGAGGACGAGGTAGCAAGCTCCGCCGCCGACACAAAGGCGCTTACGTGTTATTGTTCCGTGCATGGAAGGCTTTGCGAGACTGCAGAGGTGCGATCTTTTCTTTGAGTAACGTCGTCGTCGTCGTAGTCGTCGCCTCCTGACTTGGCACTATCCCCATCCACCCCCATGCTTCAACCCTAACCACCCCCATGCATCCCCCCTCCCTCTCTCTCTCTCTCTCCTGCCCTGGTGGCGTATACTTAATCTCTCCTTCTCACATGCGCCCAGGCGCGCGCGCTAGCACAGCCTTAACGATATTCAAATTCATTCCGCGTGTATAGAGAGGAGGAAACTGATAGAGACGGAGAGATGCCGATGTAGCTGCCTTGCTGCTGCTGCTGTTGCCGTAAGCACTCTTCTTACTGCTCCTCTACGTACGTATACAGCTATAGCTTCAACTATGTACACTCGAGTTCCCGCCTCGCGACAGAGAGCTGTGGAGGATCTCACTTTCTCTCTCTCTCTCTCTCTTTCTCTCTATCTTCCAGTCTCGGATGCTAATATTGTGCGCATTCATTTTCTTGAAATTCCTTGACGCGACAAACCCGATGCTGGTATTTGCAAAATACTACGGAGGAGAGAAAAACTACGGTAACTCTCGGCTATATATACCTATCTATACATAGCTATATAGAGGGATAAACTTTTTTTTTTGCTTTATCTAGTATGTCATGCGGGCGACTCTGATAGATAAGCTGTAAATCCCCCGAATTTTTAGATTATACCTACGCGTGTTCGAAATTTCAAAATCCCAAGTAATGATTATAAATTTTTTTCAGCTAATACATTATTTTCTATATTTTTTTTAACTCTAATTGAAAAATATTTATTGTGTTACAATTTTGGTCTCTTGGTTATAAATTTATATCAATTGTAGTTTTTATTATGATAATAGATATTTTTCAAATTCTCCGATAAAATTGGCCATCGAAACAAAACAATTCATTTTCTGGAATACAATTTTTAAAATTTATTTTTAAATTGAATAATCTCAACGTTCATCAATATTGCGAACGGAAAATATTTTCAGCTTTTCGACATAAAATAAAATAAACTGATTTTTTGTATTCTATTGAAAAGCAAAAAAAAAAGAAGAAAAAAATACATTGTTATGCATATTTTTAAAGGATGTTTCAATAAATCAAGAAAAAAAAAGAAAGATTTATTAAAATGCATCATTGCATTATTAGCGAACAAATAGATTTTGAAAAATTTGAATTTCCCTGCCTTCAAAACGAGCTTATAATATAAATGTATTATTATTATGATTATTATATAACATATACATAAAGCATTATCATACTGCAGTTAAATTAACGAGCGAATCGACTGCTCTATACCTCAAGCATTATATTATTTACACTCCATAGGTATATGTATGCACGTATGTATGTATGTATGTATGCGTTTACCAAGAGACGATCCTTTCAGCCAATTAGAGATTGGTCCCGCGAACAAAGCCGTACGCAATATAATCGAATGTACACGTAACGGGGGGAAGGGGCGGGGGGCGGGGAGGAGATCCAGAATCGCGGAAGGATATAATGAAACGTCAACCAAGCCGGTGCAGGTGTTCGCTCGTCTGTCAACAGCTTTCCAACCAGCGCAATGGGAGCAATACCAACCACCAACCTACCTATCTATCTACCTACCTACCTATCTACCTTCCTACCTATACGTACCTATATCGTCAATTAATAAGCCCGCAGATCATATAGACACGTTTACTCGAGCCGAAGCGCGAGTAGGGGTGAAGTTATAGAAGAGCTCCCATCTTCCAAGTGCCGGAAGTGCATAATATAACACCGCATAGTATTGCAATATATATATGCATCGGACCGACGAGCACATGAGCAGGGTTATAAAGGAGACGAGGCGTCTAGCTGTACCCATCCGCGAGAATCAAATCAGCTAATCAATTGCTGAAGGAATGAAAAAAGAGGGGAGTGAGGAGAAACTGTGTATATAAATGTAAGCTTATTGCTGAAGATAAAAGACTTGAGCTCGGTTGTTTATACTTCAAAGCAACTTCGTGGCACACATTGCAGCGTAAGCTTATTATTCTTATCATTCGTAAGGAATGTCATCCGTCATGGATACAGGTATTGGTATGATTAGTATGGGGCTATTTCTAAGTTAGTCATTGAAGCATCATCATCATCATCATCATTTTCCCCTTGCAGTGGCCAAGTCCTCCAGCCAGTCACTCTACTCGGCTGCTAGTTGTTAGCCTTACTATTATATATATACATCCGAATAGAGAGCGAGCGATGGGTGGAAGGAGGCTCGTGCTGTCCGCTCAGCACAACTTGGCCGCTAGTCCGCCAAATTACTCAGCGAGTTCCGAGCGAAGCGGGTATAGAGTGGCAAATGTGTGCGTCTCCAGCAGGAGAGAGATATCAGTGGATATAGAGAGAGAGAGGGAAAGATATAGAAGGGAGTTAAAGGACGTACGAGTAGGTAGAGCTGCTCTGGCTGGCTGGATGGCTGGCGCCTCTATATACTAGCTTGGCCCGGAGCTTCTTCCGCGCTTCCACATTTCCGGCGATTCATCAGTCAAACTATGACAACTGATGCTGACTGATGTTCCCTCGGTGCGCCCTCTCTCTCTCTCTCTCTCTCTCTCTCTCTCTCTCTCTCTCTCTCTCTCTCTCTCTCTCTCTCTCTCTCTCTCTCTCTCTCTCTCTCTCTCTTTCTCGACCGACCCGATGGATGGAACAATAATAGCAGCAGATGCCGGATCAAGCCTTGGATGGATGGAAAAAGGGAGTAAGAAACGAGGGAGTGCGAGAATCGAGAACGCCACCAACGTTCCATAATTTGGCGCGAGCAAACTCTTTGCCTGCGTTAGTTCCCTGAGCTTTTTACCCCCCCCTCGAGGGATCGACTTCCCGATATATCAATATATGTATGAGTTATTGATTTCGGGCTTTTGCCGCTCTGCACACGCTATTTTATATACTATCCACTATCCTCCGGATCCTATAATATAAATGTGTGCTTTGTGCTTTTTATTTTGTCCGAAAATCATTTTTATTTTATGCACTTGTCGTCAAAATAAAAGATTTTTTTTGGAAGATGGAGAGGGGTAAATTTTCGTAAATTGATGGCGTATCTCTTGTGGGTGGGAGAATATCTGTCGTATAAATTTTTTAAGATCCAATGCCTGGTACAATCTACTACAATAAACATTTATATATATTACGCTTAACGTAACGTATAATAATCATTTTTATCATATTATATACTCTAATAATGCGATGGTATGAGTATAACAAGTGAGTTGCGCATTTCGTGCTCTACAAGTTTAATGAATTTAAATAAAAACTGACGCGTCTCACTAAATGAAAATCAGAAGTCAGTTAACAAAAAAAAAAAAAAATATATGTATATATTTATAAAAAAAGCTTGGCAGCTCGACTGGACTTAGTATGTACACAAAATATAAAAATTATTTAAAACAGAATTTGCATTGAAAAATATTTCTGCTAATTAAAATGTATGACTTGACAGCAAGAATGAAATGGGCTCTCTTTTGTTCCGGATGTAGCGTTAGAAAATATGACTAAATAAAATAAAAATTAAAATATATATGATATATACATTTATTTAGGTGCAGCGATTAATAAGCGAGCCGTGCATACTCGTGTCACCTGTCATGAATTTATGTAATCATAATAATAACTATAACAACAACAACCATCATGGTAATAATGATAATAATAATAATAATAATAATAATAATAATAATATTTTGCAAGAGATAGTGATATAATATGTACATATAACTACACTCCGTACAAATGCAACATTAATCAATATGTTTATTAGCAGCTT
The DNA here is from genome assembly GCA_030522805.1 of Leptomastidea abnormis. Lineage (NCBI taxonomy): Eukaryota > Metazoa > Arthropoda > Insecta > Hymenoptera > Encyrtidae > Leptomastidea > Leptomastidea abnormis. Next base: position 12,966 of record JAPYZE010004916.1, on the reverse strand, counting down.
GATGCGCGAAAGTGACGCTTGTAACAATTTAGCTGGGAGTTAAATGAAAAAGCCTAGAGCAAAAGGGAGAAAGAGAGAGAGAGAAAGAGAGAGGGAGGGAGAGTAAAAGGAAGAGATGGGGACTTGGGAGGGAGCTAAATTGCACTTTAATTAGAGAATATAATTTTCAGATTACGTCATCGATGAAGCGATTCAAAAAAGATAATTGCGTGCCTGCGAGAGCAGGACGAGAAGATGATAAAGCGATGAAGCAGGGGGGGTTGAGCATTTAATCAACTGTGAAGATGGAAATTGAAAAAAAAAAAAAAAATTTATAATAAATATAGTAAAATATAATTGCAAATTCTCGTTTTTATAATTCGAGGAAAGCTGTCAACATAATAATAGTGACATATCCGCATTATTCTCGTTTGCAAAGGAGAAGGAGAGAGAAAATTAGCTGAGCAGAAAAGGAAGAAAACGAGCAAGGGAAGGCTGAGTAGCGCGAGCCAAATCGGGAAATTAAAAGCCAATAAAGCGCGAGAGATTTTTCTCTACACTGGGCTCCAATACATATATATATAGGTAAGCGCAAAATCCAATCGATTAGCCAAAATGAATAGAGGCGCCACGAGGAGGAGAAGGAGAAGGGGGAGGAGGAGGAGGAGGAGGAGGAGGAGGAGTAGGAAGAAGCTGGCATCTTCGCAAGACCTTACTCTGGCTTTTTCCCATCGCTGCATGTACAGCCTTATATATAGGTACGTATCCACGTAGCCTTGCTCTTTTTTCTCGCACTCGTAGCAGCAGCAGCAGCATCAGCTCACACGAGTTCGACGAGCCACGATGAGTTTTCTTTTACTTTCTCTCTTCTATATCTTTATCCAGGAGATTATTTAGTGCAGTCATAATCGTGAATTCGGCTCGTTTACGGGCTAATGCGCGCCAGGCCGCGAGCTCAACCGCAGAGCCGAGCCAATTACGGTAATCGATAGTTAATGTTTACGATGCCAAAAGAGAAAGGGAGAGAGAGAAGCTCCCTCGAGGCTTTACCCCTTTCTCTCTCTCTCTCTCTCTCTCTCTCTCTCTCTCTCTCTCTCTCTCTCTCTCTCTCTCTTACCCATCGCGCATCCACGATTAAAGCGCAAACTTTGATGACGATGGCGTGAGAGAAAGAGAGAGGGGGAGGGAGAGAAGGGCAGCTTTTACGCTCGCGCATATTCTGAACCACAGCGATAGAACCACGCAGGCAATTTAAATCAGGAACGCTGGGACTTTTCATGTATATACATCGGCGTGGCCTCGTTAATGCCCTTCTAATAAGAGCTAGCGCGTGGCACAAAGGGACGCCGCTGCTCATACTCGTATAAGAGTCAAGCCAAGAGGCCATCTCCTCTCTCTCTCTCTCTCTCTCTCTCTCTCTCTCTCTCTCTCTCTCTCGATGTACGTTCGAGTGTCCTATAGGATATAAGAGGAGCAAGTGTTAGTACACTTATATATGCGTATACAACAGCCCTCCCTCTCCTTCTCTCTCAGGCATATACACGCCGATATATTGAGAATGTAAGGACGTTGGCGAAAGAGAGAGAGAGAGAGAGAGAGAGAGAGAGTTGAGTTCAAGGAAGTAGTATAGTCGAGGGTATGGGAGTAGCTGCCACGGCAAAGGAAGAGGAGTTGGGAAATTGGAGCAATTTATCAAGTGTGATCGTGGCGCACTTTGAGATTGACTTTAATTTTACCGGGAAAATCAATGGAAACGAGCCGCACACACACGCACCCCCACGTTCACTGGTTAGAGTAGTTTGCTACACTACTACATGCATACATGCATTTGTACATCCATACACTATACCATCACATACACACATACTCGTTTTCTCTTTCTCTCTTCGGATGCAAGCGAATACTCCCCACGCGTGCGGTTTGACCGGTCGGAGCTTCCACCCTGTACCCCCCCCCCTCCCCAGCTTCTCGTGTATCCCACCAACAGGCTTCATCCCCTCGTATATATAGGTAACTAGCCACAGCCATAGCAGCAGCAGCAACAGCAAAGTAAAGCGCCGAAGGACGTGGACTTCCACCCACACCAATACCCACCTACGCGCACTCCTTATGCGGTTTGTTTCCGAATCAAGCCGGGCGTGACTTTATTTGGCTTTTGCATCCCCCTCGACCTCCGCCTTTTTACATCTTTTTGGCCCCTCAGGTGCTGTAAAACGTCCCGCTACGCTATTCCCAGCGTCGTTTCGCCAAAGCTCCCCTTTTTTCTCTCTTTCTCTCTCTCTCTCCCTATCTCTATCTCTCAATTTCTAGGGACCATTTCCATTTTATGGCTTTTAATAATCCAACGTGTATCATCCTACTCTGCGCGGACATCCCTTATTCCTTTCGAAGTGTCGGTATATATGTACAAACATATATGTACACAAAGCTTTCAGAATTTTGTCAATCTAACTCCGAAATACCTATATAGGTATAAGTAAACGTCTGTAAAAGTCGAGCAAATTTAGGATCTTTGCGTGAGATAAATAGTATCTTCTACATAATATAATGGCGATAATGATCATCAAAGAACTGGTGGTACACTATAATATTCAGTGCCGTAAAAACTAATTAACAATAAAGCTGCGAACAAATCATCATTTTAATTGCACGTAGAAATCCTGGAAAGGACATATTTTTATTTGGAAGCGCATTTATTGCAGAAGTAATAGGTCAGGAAGGAGGGGAAGGGAAGTGAGTAGTAGTAGTTGACTCATACCAAGAGCAAACGTGAAGGCGTGAGAAGAATCATAAAAATACATGAAAACGAGATTCGCGGGTGGAGGGGCAAGGGTGACAGGATTTTTGAGCTGGCCCAAGTTAAATTGCCACCCGTAGTAGTATCCTTGCTAGCCCTTTACTATAGCTCTTTCTCGTCATGCCGGCCAAACTCTGGGAAATGAAGCGACGAGCATATTCACACCCACACACACGTACACACACGTATATATTGCCAAGTCGAAATGCATTGTGGCTAGAAAGAGGTAGAACGGGATATAAGCGGGAGGGGGGGTGGGGTGGGGTGGAAGAGCAGAAATCGAGAAAAGGATGGAGACGAATCGGCGGTGGTCGGGGCAAGGCGGCCCCCCGGGCCCCTCGCTCTGGCCGGGGTTTGCCGGAAGCCCCGGGGGTCTATCTCGGGGGTTTACCTTCTCGCCCCCCCCCCCCCATCCCCATCCCTCCTCTCCACTCTCCTGATCCCCATACCCCCTCTCCGTCCACCTCATCCACCTCCCTCTGCTCGCGCAAGGAAAGGCAAAGCGATCCAACTTTCCTCCCTTCCTCCTCCTCCTCCTCCTCTTCCTTCTTCTCCTTTTCTAGCTCCAGCTGTTCATCCTTCACCCAAGCTTTTGCTACTGCTGCTGCTCCTGTATTCCCGCGCTCCTTTATCGCTGGCAGATATCTCTCGGCCGCGTCAAAAGCTTTGCGCGACACGCGTCACCTGATTCGCAGATACGAAACTTTCCCGAGAGTGTCGAGAGTATATATATGCATGCTGTGAAAAGAGAGACAGACAGAGAGACAAAGAGAAGGGAGCGGCCTTAAGATATATATATCGAATGAAAGACACCCCTCCCACCCCATCCCACCCCCTCTTGCTCGCTCTCGCAATATCAACTTCTGATAGTTGCTCTGCTCTGCGCTGCTCTGCTGTTTTGCAACGGCCTCTTTGCTTTTTCGCGATCACGCCTTCGGCGTACTTTGCTACGACGCGCTCTTTTGACGGTATGTACGTCCTCTACCAGCTACATAGACGCAACAGCAGCAGCAGCAGCAGCAGAAGCATATCAGACCGACGTTTTATAATGACCGGTTTTGCCCTACTGTAAAACTTATGCTTTTCAACGCTTCGTGAGATATAAGTTTCCAAATCACGAGGGCAGTAGACCAGTATGTTTTGCATTGTTATTATTATATTTTTTTTTTCAATCATTCTTTTGTTTTGTTTTTTTTTTCCAATGAAATAATTTTTGAAACAACTGGTTTATGTGAGCAATTCTATTTTTTTTTTTCTGAAAAATTAATGATCCATATACATCATATTTTAATTTAAAATCCGATAAAAACCACGAGTCTCAAGCCAAGAAGTTAAAAATACCCAAGCGACCATTAAAAAAAAAAAGAAAAAAAAAAGAAGCAAAGCATTATAGATTGCTCGACCAAAAAGGTGCATTGATTCCGTGGCGAAAGGAAAAAAAAAGAGAGAGAGAGAAAGAAAAAAAACGAGAAAAATAAAAGGAAAAGTGCGTTTTTAAAGCATGAAAAATCGATAGTACGAGCCGCTAAGAAAAATACGCAATAATAAATCTGCAGCTCCTCGGGCCGGAGCAGCCGTCGTTCACCTCTTGCAAGTATAGCGGATTGATGGATGCGCGCAATACATCGAGATCAGATCGTGGTAATAAGCTCGAGGGAGAAAGGGGATGAGGATGGTGATGAGGGGGCGGGCGAGAAAAAGTTGGAAAATTGCATTTCTCGCTTATTAAGAAGCGCGGAATAAATAGGCAGCCTGGGCGCGCTTGGCTCTCCTTCCTTGGTCTCTCTCTCTCTCTCTCTCTCTCTCTCTCTCTCTCTCTCTCTCTCTCTCTCTCTCTCTCTCTCTCCTTCGCGTACTCGGAACTTCCGGTCGCTCTCGCCTCTCGAGCATCATCCTTATATTATTGATCGGGCAGCCAAGCCGCTCATAAAGAGCCAGAGCTAGTCGAGGTGGCAGGAGGGAAAGGTGGTGTATGTGTGCCTGTGTTGGTGGTGCAAGAGAAGCGGAAAGCTCTCCCTCTCTCTCTCTCTCATCGACAAGGGGAAGAAGAAAAAGCTCAACGAGACTTGCAGGTCCAGCAGAAATTGGAGTGCCAGTTATTTCAAAGCGAGAGGGGGGAGATTACACTTATGGAACCCAGGTGGGACATGAAGGGCCTAAGAAATACCCCCCACCCCCCTCCCCGTTCTCAACCGTGGAGCGATGCGTACATGAATCCAAAAACTTTCCACGTGTAGACGAATACATCCCACGACATTCTGAAAACGACTCCTCGACTTTAACCGAACAGCCAACGTGTACCAGCTATTTTGAAAGAAGATGGTATTTTAGCGTCAGGCAGACCTCGACCCTTTTTTCTTTTTCAATTTTTCTTAAATCGAAAGAATTGCTTTGACGATCCGATCGCGTAACTATACGTGTCCTGCAACATATCGGACAAAGTGAGCCAAGTTTTGTTACGCAATCACGAGAAATACGTCAGATTTTCAAATCTGTTGACGATTTCAAATTCTTGAACTATTTATTTGAATATATTTCATTTGACATTTAATTATAAATATATTTTTTAATAAATACACATTTATTCGAACGCAAGATAAATAATGTTTTAAAGTTGAAAAAGCTTTTAAAAAATTGATAACTCTTTTTTATAACATACGGATTACTCGCGCTCTGACGCTCTCTTGAAAAAGTGAGGGAAATAAAAAAAAAAAAGAAAAAAGAAGATTTGAGAAAAATCGTTTATAGGTAAAAATAGTAAATACTCGAGAAGAGGAAAGATTTACCATGTTTTATTGACGGTCGAACGAAGACGAAGAAGAAGAAAAAGTAGAAGGGGGTGATAGGAGAAGTCTCGCAGGCATCTAATGTGAAATTCATGCAGCCCCATGAAAGTTTCTGCATGATTTTTCCTCCAGCAGCAGCAGCAGGAGCGGCGGTGGTATGTCGGTGTAGTGGCAGCCGGCGGTGTAGTGCTATATAGAATATTCTTTGGCATATCACGAGAGCAGGAGCCAATGTCGAGGGCAACTTTTACCTTCGACGTCACATTCCAAAACAAGTCCAAAAGAGTAAGTAACATCTCAGCCAGCAACTCGCCACTCCGTCACTATTTTTTCAATCGACTTAAGCGGCAGGCGGCACCAAAAATCATGCGGTGCAAATTGCTTTAGTTTTTTTTCTTTTCTTTTTTTTTTACAGCCGAACGCTCTCAGAGAATATAATGCTCGAGTGTTAGCAGGTTATTTTTATTTATTACCTTTTGTTTTTATGCTTCCAGTGCTCCGCCAGCCGCGTGCTTTCTCGCGTTAACTGGAGCGAGAAAAATCTCTTAATGCGTCGCCTATATATACTCTAAAACATTGGCTGTGTGTTATAGATGTATGTAGGTGTATGAATTAATGATCCGATCTGGCAATCTTTTTTTTTTTTTTTTAAGATTCACGTTTTTAATACAATGTTTACAAGCTTTATTATACATTTTCAACTTACTTTTTATACATTTTTTAAATCAGTTAACACGTTTAAAAACAATACTAATTTTCAAATTGCCAATTTAATAGTGTAAATAATTAATTGAGATAATCTTTTATGATTGTTGTCGGGTAAATAAAATTAGAAGTTACCTGCTTCCACAAGTTGATGATACCTACACAAGTCACAAAGTCAAATTAAGGCCGCGCGATCCAGTTTTCGCCTCCTGTAGTCATTTTTCAGAACTAAATTTATGCTCTGCTGCGCATAACGTTCGGTTTTAAAAATTTTTCAAACAAGCCGCAAAATCAGCCGGCTTTGTATTGTTCTAAGGATTATTAACATTGTCCCCCTTGGATCTGAAAGTTGGTTCCGAAGCTACGAATCAATAAGTACCGGTCGTTTTCTCTGTTTTTCCCTTCATTATGTTAGTTACCGCAACGCAGTAACTAACAACAAAACGGGGGCGGCCGGGTAACGGAAATATATATACTACCTACTTATATACAACGACGACGACGTTATACGTTACACGCACTTTCAGTGCTAACGCCGACGTTGTTTACATGCAAGAGCGTCTGGACACGAACTTTTTGCCACAGAGATTCTCGGCTGGTTAATCGCGTTTTGCTGAAATATATGGATTTGAAGTGACAATCAAGTGGCATGCTTGACAGAAACTCGATCTTGCAGGATACTGTGCAATTGTTTTCCAAGTGTTTTCAAGTTCCTTCATCGCGTCTACCTAACCTCAAAGTTGCAGCTCATATACCACCTTGCTTCTCCCCTGCTTACCATGTATGTCTTAATTTAGCTTGTTTTTAATTTATTTTTAATCTTATTTGTATTTTTGCTTTGATTCTTTGAGTTTCCACTTTTTAAATAACAAATAAATTATGTTTTTTGAGTTTTAGAGCATTATAATGTGGATAAGGTATTGAGCAGATGATGAGTGACTCGGATGACACTGATGTTTTGCTGTTGATACCACCCGACCTTTTCGTCGTTCATTCAGATAATGATTCGGACAGTCTGAGCTGCAAAAACGATAAATCTGGAGTTGTTTCTGAACTCGTTGAACAAGTGCAATCTTTGGAATCAAGGGTAACGGCCATTGAAACAAAAGACAGCCCCAGTAGCTCGTTAAATTGCAGTAGACGACAATCACTGGATTCTATTATGAATTATAGGCAAACTTTACCAAGGACTAAATTCTCTGTAAGTCCAACTCCCAGCTTGCAGAAAACTCCTACTAAATATTCTCAGTTTTACTCATCATCATCAACTCCTAGCATACGACATTTACATACTAATGATACCTCTCATAGTCTTAAACAATGCAGAAACGAACAAAATAACACTTTAAACGCTAATACATGGACCAAGCATGACTCATCGAAATTATTTTCAGAGCCTGTTACTTCACAAACTGCTTTGCAAAATAAAACTCGTATGCATGCTGGTATGGGGTATTCTGATAAAGTACCGCGTTCAATGCTATTTTCTACATTAAATGTTTGTGACAATAATACTTTTGCTAAGACCTACGATTCTATATCTTCTTTAAAATCTCCTAGTAAATATCTACATTCTAATGTGCATTTGAAATCTATTAAAGATATGAATTTTGGTGAAACTGGAGATTTACACAGGAAAATAGATACCACAGAAAACAATTTTTCTACAAGGAATGGTGAAAGTGATGAACAACAACATTACTCATTGAACTTCAAAAAATCATCTGCTAAAAGAAATTTTTTGTTAGAAAGAAGTAGAGAAAAAAAGAAAATAATGGAACAGAAATTAAAATTCAATGTGAATGGTTTTACTTCAAACCATGAATTACTTTATCAATCTGACAATGAAAAAGGAAAAGATGCTTCTGATTTTACGTTACAAAATGACAGTTCTTTTTCCTCGTTAAATACAGAAAAATTTATGTCAGATTTTAAAACTTGGACCCCTAATTATGAAATAAATGAAAGTAAGCTTAGTACAATTGAACCAATTATTTTTGAAGAATGTGAAAAATTTCTTACTCCAAAAAGAATAGAAAAAACAAAGCCAACAAATGAAAGCAATGTTCCAAACTACGTACCTGATAGTATAGATTTTACTTTAGACAATAAGAAAGAAAATGCTCACCAACACATTGATACAAGTTTGATGTCTAAATTTGCTGACGAATTAACAAAATCTCAAACTATTTCATCCACTGTTCCAATAGATAACCAAAATGCACAAATGACAAGTTGCAAAAGCTGTCCAAGCATATTTAAAACGCCCAGTAACGTATCTATCTGTAATCCTCTTGATAATTTAATGAAAAATTCTGATAATCCAAGTAATATAAATGGTAATAGCAAATCTAGTGAACATGATAATGTTAGTTCTATAAATAACATGGAACAACATCAAAGACCACAAAGATTATTAACTCTTTCAGATTTTTGGAACAAGGATTCTAATAAATCTGAAGAAGAACAATTAAAAATTAAAATTGAAGAAGAACGATTGAAAAGAGAGGTATTGTATGATTTTTCATTTTCATTTTATTTTAATAATCATGAAAGAAATATGTCATTAAAGAAATATTTAACTTTTAGCATTGTGAAAAATTAATTCAAGATTTACAAAAGAAGTTATTAGAACAGCAAGAAAAAATTGCTGTTGCGATACGCGTAGACGATGAAAAAAATATCCTTATTTCTCAATTTCAAGAATCTTGGAAAAAAATGAAACAAAGATTATTTGAATTGGAAAGTGAACGTGAAAATTTTCAAAAACTTATTAAAAACATATCTGAAAAACATCAAGTTGAAATAACAGAGTACCAAGAGCAAATAAAGAAAAATAAGGAAGAGACATCAAAAGCCTTAAATTTGGCAACTGGCTACAAAGAAAAAAGTGACTGCTTAGTTAAAGAAAAATTAGATTTATTAAAAAGTCACGCTGATGAACTGGAAAGTTATAAGTCTCTGGTACAGCAAGCAGAAAATAGATATGAAGAAATGAAAAAAGAATGTCATAAGCTATCAGAAAAAAATCAACAAACAGATGAAATGTTGAAGGCTGTGCAGCTAGATTTAAATAAGGAATTGATAAAAAGTGGAGAAGTAAGATCAGAAATGGCACTAATTCATAAGGCTTTAGATACTTGTGAAGCTGAATTGACAATTCTTCGTCAAGAAAAAGAAAATGTTCAACTTAAATTGAAAGAAGAATTGAGTAGAAATAGCATTCTTGAGCAAGGAAAAGCTTTATTAATTGCATCTGTTGATGAAGCTAAAAAAGCTGAGGTAAATTGTAATAAGTTTATTTAATTTTTAATGTACACAAAATCTTAATTTTTTTTAATATTTTTATTTTTTAGAAATTGGCAAAAAATGAAGTCAAAACATTGACAGAGCAACAAGAAAAGCTAAGAGCTGAACTTCGAGATGTTTATCAGAAACAAGTCAATGAAGTTGTTCAAACCAAGCTTCAAGAATTTCAAAAACAATTAGATTCAGCTGAAATGATTTTTCAAAATGAACTTGACACCAAACAGCGAGCCATAGCAGAAATTGCTGCAAGAAAAATAAAAAGTGTTATTGATAAGTAAGTTTTTATATTAAATACATTTTAATTGTATACAATAAAAAAAATTTGTCATTTGTACAACAAAATTATTTTTTCAGACATCAGTTAGAAATAAATCTTGTAGAGGAAAAACACAAGGAAGAAAAAAAATTATTTGAAGTAAAATTAGCTCAAGAATCCCAAAAATCTGCTATACTGGAAGCTCAGTTAAATACTTATCGTAAAAGTAAAAATCATCTTGTTGAGCAACTACATTCAATGATGCAAAAACAATGGCAACAGGCACTATTAATTATTTCTGGTAAGAATAAAGAATTAAAGCTTAGTTCATGAAAAAATAAAATAATTTAATAACTTTCAATTAAAATAGGTGGTAATATGGAGAACTTACCATCTTTACAAAAAATTGATGTTGATAAACTATTTGAAACTCCAAGTGAAACAAATCTAGATTTAGTTCCTAAACTATGCAATACACCTTCAAAGCCAATAAAACTTGAACGTCAAAAAAGTTCTGTAAATTTGCAAAATATGCAGAGGGAAGAGCATCCAGACGAAAGTTTTGTAACATTGACTTCGAATGATGAGACGCCATTAACGAGTAGAAAAGAATCGAAGAATGATTTTCATAAATATTTGAAAATGGTAATTTAAGATATTTTGACATAATGCAATGAGCAGGAGTAAAAATGTTAACTTTATTATATTTTTAGATTCTAGATGTACAACGTTCACAAGAGAATTATTCAAAACCAAAATTTTTTAATACCAGTCCATCTTCATCACACAAAGATAATGTAAATAAACAATTTGTACAAAAAGATGTCAACACATCAAATGACGAAAATTCCATGTGGCAACCTATTTACGAGGTAAAGTAAAAATGTTTATCTACTTATGTCATTTTAAATTTTTAAACGAAAAAAAAATTTGAATACTTGCAATTGTTTAGGCGTCTCTTCACGATACAAGTGAATATCTGAGTGTACCACAAAAATTTGCGCCAAGAAGTGATCAAAAACAAAAACCGCCATGGAAATGATCCTGCTCAAAATATTACGCTTATAACTCTGAGGTCGATTACGGAATAGATGAAGTTGATTGTACATAGTATGAATAAAAACTAATTTTACCATAGGATTTTATACAATTGAAATTTTGTAATAAAACGTCGTGAAAAATAAATTTTATACATTTACAAATAAATTATTTTTATTTTCATTATTTAATAAAAAACTTGTTGGGTGATTAGTCAGACATTATCTGTGACTCTAGAACAGGAACAGGAAAAACGATAAGTTTATCACGCAAGATTGAAATGTGTTTATTGAAAATCAAGTTAATTTTTAAAAAAATAAATCAATTTTGTTGTACAAATATTGGTTATCATATTCATTATATTTAAATTACAAAAATAGTAACTTTTGTGTTGCTTAAATTTTTTTTTATAATATATTAATGGATGATTACATTATTTTTAATAATAGAAAACATTCAAAAACTGAATTAAATGATGAAAAATTTTATATTTCAATAATAATAATAATTATTATAAAAAGAAAGAAACGTGAGATAATTTTGTATGATGTTGGAATAATTTTGAGATTAGAATAGCCTGTGTCTATACTTTTCAAGAGGAATACATGAATTTCCAAGAAAGCCTCAATAAGTCAAGAGAGGAAGTGAGTTTTAGATAAAAAGACAAACTAGACGTCTGATGCCGAAAATATATACTGCATGATGGTGCTTATATTATACTGCAGCGTTGACGAAGACCCAGCCGTTAAAAAGATAGCAAGATAACGATCATTAAATAAATACATAATAACCGCGTCATTATCATCATTTGTCAATCTTCTAAAAATGTCAAAAATTTTGAAATTCAAATGAAAAAATTAATTTTGTAGAGCAATGGAAAATGAACTTCCGCAACTTACAAGACTAATTTATATGTTGCACCTACATATATAGGTATATATGCAAGAGAGTCGGCGGTACCTATAATAAATTCAAGGGACTTAGTTGGCCTGGTCGCGGAAACGAGTAAGCGGTTTTTGCCCTCCGAAAGCGCCACGACTTATAAGTAAGATATGTAGGTATACGACGACGATTCGACTTGCAGCGAGCGAAAAGGAAAGTCGCGAGCGAGATCGTACACAGTATATATGTACGTGCGTCGAAGAATGCAAAAGAGAAGAGAGGCACGGGACAGGAAAGGAGGGTACGGCGGCCGAGCGGCAGTCGCTCTTCGCCACACAAACACACGCACATACGCAACGCACGTGTAGTGCTGCAGCGAGAGCTGAGAAAAGTTCGCTGCCTGAAAAGATCTCTGTACTAGCTCAGTCTCAGTCGTGTAGCGCAGTCGTTCGCGCGAACGTCGCTCCTCCGATATACGAGAGACATATATAATATAAGTATTTATACGTATTGTATAGGTAATAGCAGCTAGCCCATACTACAAGTTGTATAGGTGCGCGTGGGTGGCGCAGGAGAGAGAAAGAGAGAGATAGGAGGATGCGGGCTTGCAGGCTGCCGATCGCTCTGTTACTGCTCGGCGCAGCGACCGAGGGGGTTCTCCACACGCCCGGCTTCTGGAGGCGCACCGAAGACAAGACCAAATGTCCCAGAGTCAAGGGCATTCGCAACTTCAACATATCACAGGTTCACCTCTCCTGCCCCTATACATATATATCTATATCTATATCCATATCTATATACAGCAGTTAGCTGCTCTTTTTACATCCCACTCACACTCTCTCGTTTTCTCTTTCTCTTCTATTCTCATTCTGACAATATCTTTCGGTCACTTTCTGAAGTCAGACCAGCAGGAGATTCGATCCACCTCTCCTCCCCCCCTTTCTCTTCTCCGTCTCCCTATTAGGCTTTTGTTTTTTTTTTTATCAAATTTTATTCCTTTCTTTGTTTTACATTTTTTTATTTTTTTTATTTTTTGCAATTACAGAAAGTTTTTACTTTTTTTTCTCACTAGAACTTTACACGCGCGCTTCGCGCGCTGGTATAATGATATTTTCCAAATACAATAAAAAAAAGAATAATTTATTGACTATAAATTTTATGCTTTTTTTGAAGAACAATTACGATTACAAATTTAAAAAATTCAAAAAATTTAT
>JAPYZE010004915.1:0-25124 GCA_030522805.1 Leptomastidea abnormis | reverse complement strand
CACTACTTTTGAAATTTTTTACAACCTTTTTTATTAGAAATTACAGCCATTGAAAACGGTGGTCATAAAATGTCCTTTTGGGACTTAATGGGTTAATATTCAAACTTTAATAACTTTTATATAAATTTTATGAAAATAAAAAGAATTTTTTATATAAAATAACATTACATCATCTAAATATGATTAAAAAGCCAAATAAACACATAGTTTTACAAAACTCTATCAAAAGCATCAAAAAGCTCATAGACAAGAGTTTGCAAAACAAAGCCACGAGTAAGAGCTTAAAGCCAGTTCAAAGGTACAATTGTACAATAAGCATAGTAGTAGTAGTAGTAAAATAACGCGCATAGTTTCATATATCAGAATAACGGTCAGTACGAACAGGGCCAATCTAAGCTTTCGACAAAGGTCAAAAGCTCTATTCCCCACATCAATACAATACCGAGAATACTGGTCAAGCAAATAAGTTTTGAACATTCCAGATTTGGCACGAAACATAGAGAACATAAGATTTAATTTGTTAAAAAAAATTTTTTTTAACGTAGGTTTTCTAAATACTCTGAATCCCTTGAAAGCTTGCGTACCAAAGGGAGAATCGGATAACGGATTCGAGCATCTATCTATACACGAGTAAGCAAACCTGTATTTGTATGTGTGCATGTATACATGCTAGACAGATGTGGATGAGGGGGCTTGGGTTTGAGAGATGTTTGGCTTGAGATGTTTGATTGAGATCGATTGATTGATGCGCGACTTGTGTCAATAAGCCTCCTCGTTGCAAGCTCCCTCGTATACGTATGTATACATGTATGTATGTGTATGTGACGCTAATCTCTGACCAGTCGATTGGAAAATATATCGGACATGTTACAAACCTGTCACGTGCAAGCTCGATATATACACATGGCTCTGTGATGTGGGATGCTTTCGTTACATTAATTTAGCAAGCGATTTTATTAATTATCATAACTAAATTTTGTAATCAATGTCATTAACGGTTGACCATCAAAATTACAAAAGCTCTGATTTTTCGAAATAACAATTATTCAAAAAATCGTTACATTCGCATCATACTCTCACGATTAATACGTTAAATTTTATAAAAATAATTTTGATGAGCCAAAAATTGTCAGATTGGCTTAAAGAAATAAAAAGAAATGAAACTCTGCAAGAAGATTGATCGAGCTTTTTACCGGGTCAAAAAAGCTCTTGACCGCACAGCTGTAGAGCGCAATACAGTAAACTTTTGAAAAAGCACTCGAGCTTCTTTTTTTTTTTATTGCCAATCCTTGGTGTGCAGTAGCTCACACAGAGCTAACACCAACACATTCACGTGTAAGAGCTAAAGGGAAGAACCTTGGGCCAAAGGTAACGGAAGGAGGAGAGTACCCGCTATTGAACGACGAGTTCGCTTGACCAAAGCAACATGATGTCCTGCTCTCTCATGTGGACATTAGAGAGAAGAGGATCGGAAGGGGAATACTCTAGGTAAACTTAATTAACTCATTCGCAATTAAGCGTGACTCGATACGTGAATTACAGACTGGTTGGCTTGCAAGTGTAATTATTAGAAGCAGTCCTCTCCCCCACCCCTCTTTCTCTCTTCTCTCTTTATGGAGTTGCATGCCTCCCTTGTTGATGAGCAAATCAGCTGTTTCACCTTTCTGTTGACTTGGAGTAATAACGTCATTGAACGGGCTTTGGTTACACTGCTATTAACTGTTAATGTTTTGCAGCATTGTTTGCAATAATGTGGATAGATCAGGGATTTTTGTATAAAATTTCGAAAAATTTTGTTTTATAATTGTCTAATATTATCGAGAAATGATGTTTAATTGCTATACAATTTATTTTGATTTTTGAATTTATTTAATTATGTCACAGGTTGTATATTAAATTTGACGTTCATAATTACAGTGTTACTAATTAATTAAATTTCTTTCATTTTATATGCATATATTTTAATTAATGAGGTATAATGAATGTTCATTAACCTAAAAATTCTAGTATACATACAATTAATTGCATTTTTTCTTTCTTTCTCATAAAAAAAAATTAAAACTGACATTTTCTATTATTTTGTCATCATAATCTCGCACATTATTAAAATAAATTTTTTTTTCATCTCAAAATCTTTCATAAAAAGCAAATGTCAAGAAACTATTTTCACCAAAACTTTACCAAATTTACAGGTCAATTCACACTATATACATATATCTTAATGATCACGTACTCGAAATCCATTTTAACAACTCTATACAGTCGTAAGCGGGCACACGTCAGGGATGAAAATCGAATAGCAGCTTTGAAAAGTATTGGTGTACACATGTACACATACATAGTACAAGCAATTCGTAGAAAAGGAGAAGAGGTGTATAGGTTTCACGTACTTTCTCCAAACCAAAGAAATTAGTTCCGATATCCGGGTAAGAGAGAGAAAGAGAGAAAGAGAGAAAGAGAGAGAGAGCTGGTGAAACGGAATCGGCAAATGATCTCTCAGGAATAGAAGATAGAAGGGAGGAGAAGTCGAGCTAGATTAATTAAATCGGGCTCGAAATTTCATTTCATTATCTTAATTGAACGGTGCTCTCACAGCCTCCTAAGAGATCGAGCTCATCGCTTGAGTCGTATCTTTCTCTCTTGACTCTCTCTCTCTCTCAGTTTTCTCTTTCCTTTTCTCTTCTCGTGTCTGCGTGCCTTCCTTTCGGATGTTGGGCGAACGATGACGACGACGACGACTGGCTAATCGGATATGCTTATTGGAGAGATATGATTTTGAATTACTAATTAACCGGATGGAGGTGGAGAGATAGCTGTAGTACCAATAGCGTCGACGGACTCAATACCGACATCTCTCTCTCTCTCTCTCTCTCTCTCTCTCTCTCTCTCTCTGTGTGTATGTATTTCAATTTAATTACGACTTAGTCGACTGACGACATATAGGTCTTGTGATTCTCCTTCCATTTGCAAATAATGCTTGTTGTATTCGGCTTGTCCACTTAAGCAATAAAAATTTTAATGATGCAGGGTTATGAACTCTCTCTCTCTCTTTCTCTCTCTCTCTCTTTCTCTTTCTTATCTTTGATGCTTATGATCATATGTGGACTTTGATGAGTGAGTATAATAGAGATGATGATGAACAACGTACTGTTGTAATAAGTTTTATAAAGTTAAAAAAAAATTATATATCTTACATGGGATGTAGTAATTGATGATTAAAAGGATTGGAAAACTATATATAAAATAATATAATAAAATAGTAAAAAAATTTAAATAATAGAAAATTTATTTTTATACTCGATCGAAAAATGCAAATATATATCATTTTCTTTCGTCACTCTATACGAAAAACGAAGAAATTATTGGAAATCTATTATCTTCCAACGTCGAGAAATCGATCTTCAAATATTCAAACTGCGACATTGGCTATAAAAGCAGAACCATCCTACACATACACACACAGAGAGAACCAGCAGAACAAACCAAGTTGGACGAGTAAGATAAGGCAAAGGAAAAGCGAACTTTGACGAGTCCTCAAAAAAAAGCAAATAGCCCGAAGATTTTCCTTTTGCTACATGATCATTCCGTGTGCTCGCTCGCAAACGCTTTATATGACTATATCGCCAAAGCGAATAACGTTGAAAATACACGGGACTGGTGGAATGAGAAATAAGAAAGGGAGAAAGGATGAAGATTACGAGAAAGTAGAGAGAGAGGATGAGAAGGGGAAAGAAGGAGGAGGAGGTATGAGAGAGAGAGAGAGAGACCCTTTAGCTATCTTCCCCTGAGAAACGCGAAATCTCGCTAGGGAAGTAGCTATCTTGACTATATACTACGGGTTGCCTTTCTCATTCCGGCCTGGCTTGCTAGGAATGACTTAGCTTTCTATTTCCGCGACCCCGAAATCTTTTCGTAATTCTGAGATTCGTGAAATCTCGAGAGAAGAAGAAGATGGTCATTGGTGCATTTGTGGTTGTGACTGGGTAAATGGGTGGGGTATGTGTGTTCAGGTTTGCTGATTTTGCTGTCGTAAAGTTTTAAAACTGCATATACTATAGATGCTGAATTGGAACATTTTGGTTTAATGCAAGCCCTCGTAATCGTAAAGTATACGCATAACGTTGAAATTATTTAGCATCGTTCGTATAGTTTGATTACGATAAAAAAGACTGTTTATGCAAAAATTGTTTTTCTGGAAAGTTACAAATTTAAGTTTTTGAGCTTTTTTAAATACTTTAATATAAATAAAGAAAATTAATTTTTAAATATGTTCCCGAAACTATTTGAACGTTAATTCTCTATTGATTTAAATATTGTAAAAAAAATCTCTTTTAATATTTATTACTGCCCCATCCTGCGCGCTTTTTGCTGCACGCCATCTATAACCAATCAGCGCAGAGCTCTACTGCGCAGGTTACATCGAACCGCACGATGTAGAGGCACTATTTCTAACCACGACACATACATACACGGACCTTAGATACAGAAAGTACAGCCAACGAAACATACGATTGTCAATGTTCCCTTCTCTATCATCGTTTCACGTCTTTCATTCCAAGCCTCGACCTTTGTCAAGTTTCACGTGTGTCGTTTCCTTTTTCCTCCTCCCATATCCGACCTTTCCACTAGAACGCACGCAGATTTATGTACAGTCTTGTTCTCTTCTATCATCCCATCCGCCTATAGTCTACAACAGCAGGCCGACTCGATTTCCCAAACGAATTTTCCGGTAACTGGGAAAACTTGCAGCTGCTTTGAGCTTGCGGCAAGTAAGCATCAATTGTTATATATACTATTATCTCGTACTGTTCTTTGTCCTTTATTACCAATACCACTATCGCTTATCGTACATATCCATACGCCAAGTTTCCTCGATGCACATTACAATTATTGTCGAATATACCTTACGTTAACTTGCCATGCGACCACCGGTCACTTGGGTATATATGAGCAAGCTCTCTGTATTTACATTCGTAAACTAATTTAAATTTTCAAAAGCTCTCGAATCTTTGGTATTAACCTCGAACCCCAAGATAATTCTCGTTACTCTCGAAACACGACACACTATATACGACTGCGGGCGTTTCGAGATTTTCCGGTTTAAACTATATAATCTTACTTTAGCAATCTTCATTGAAGTTTTCATCGTGGCTTACGAATTATCCTCTTGATTTATACATAGGTATACGTACAACTTGATCTTTCTCTCTGTTTTTTTATTTCTTTCTTTTTAACCGTTGAAGCTAAGAATTTTCATTTTATTTCAACTTGACATCTTGGTCTTCGTCGTCGTGTCTCTGCTAGTGCTGCTGTGTCACACGGCTCGAATTTCTATCCTGAGCTGACTGGATGTGCGGTAGAGGCTTTCGCAAGCTCGAGATACGCTTGTGGCGGTGGTATATACGCTCAACGTTGACCGTCTTAGCTTCCGAGTGAGCGGAAGTTGAGAAGAGAGAGAGAGAGAGAGAGAGAGAGAGAGAGAGAGAGAGAGAGAGAGAGAGAGAGAGAGAGAGAGAGAGAAAGAGAGCTTTGAGAATCGGAGTCCGGAAAATTCTTTTAAAAAAAAGAAAAATACTCGTATGTGTTTGTGTGGGTAAAGGTGTATTCAAGTGAAAATCTTGTTCACTGGCTTAGTCTCGGTATTGATGCGCTTGAGAATTATTTTTGCGTTCTTTTTTTATGTGCTTGAAAGATTTTCTTTAAAAGTAAATTTTGCTTTAATTTTGTAATTTTTTTTTATTAGTTTCATGTATTGGAAAATATTAGGTTTACGAATCGATATAATTTTTATAAAAATAATTTTTAATTAAAATTAAATTTACAATATTTTAGTATAAAAATAAAAAATTATTTCTCAAAATTACATTTAGTATAAAAACTAGAATTTTTTAAAAAAATTTTGCAAAAGACACTATTAAAAAAAAAGCTTCACCTAAAAAAAAAATAAATCAATCTTCTTTCTTATCTACAAAAAAAGCCGTCTTCACTTTGCCCTAGATTGCCACCTGCATATCAGTCCACAATATCTTTCACTCTTCCATCGGCGTGTTAACCCCATAGCTAAGCGTCAGTTCTCCTCCTCTCACTTCTGCAGTTCCATCCACCTATAGCAAGCCTATATCCTTCATCTCCATCTTACTCCAACACCATCCCTTCCTCCACAATCATATAACCTCTCCTTTGCCTCCCATTTTCACTCTCTCTCCATATCCTATCCCATTTTTTTTTTCGTAATTGCAAAACGTATCCGTCGAGACCACGTGAATCGCAAGCAGAGCAAGCCAGCAAGCAAGGTAGGTGGTAATAGTGGCAACAGCAGTAATGCGCGCGTGCTGCAACTCTAGCGATAAGGCGTTAGAAGTAGAGTAGAAAGAGAGAAAACGCCTGGAGGATCGCCAGATCCCGATTTTTCCATCGCATTCGCACGTCACTCCTCTACTTCGTCCTACCTCAAGGCAGGAAACGATTTAAAGGGGGCCGCACGCGTTGAGAGCCGGAAATTCGCGGTCGTAGACGTCCTGGCGGATCGCCCGAGGAAAAATCTCCTCCCTCCACGCGCGTAAAACTACCAGCACCCACCCCTTCTTTGCTATAAGGGAAAGGAAAGAGTGCTAAAGCTCGAAAGGCAACTCGTTCTCCCCTCCGCAATTTTTATATCTACCTCCCTGTCACAATCTACTCTTTTCCTCCTCCTCCTCCTGCCCCTTTCATTTTATCCCACCTATATACTTTTTTTAGCGTACTGTGTTCGTTCTTCCTTCTACATCCACCTACCAACCTTCTCCTCCAGTTCCTTTCTCGTACGCGCGGCTTCAACCCGAGAGTGAGCGCAAGTAAACTGTTATTGGACTACTTTTCGAGGACGCGGCTGTTTTCGAGAGACTCAAAACTTTTGGTGTGAGAAAGGAGAATGAGGAAAGAGAAGGTGCTTTTCAGAGGTGAAGAGATGCTACACGAGAGTAAACGAAATCTTTCGTTGCATAGTAGAATTCCACGAAAGCTGCTGGAATGTCAAATAATGTTATGATGCTCTTACTAAATTGCGTTTTAAATGTGTTTCTGGGGGTAGTATGTGATTATTTATTTGTATGAAATAGTTGGGATGTCACAGACTTTTGTAAATTTTTTATATTCATCGTGTACTTTATTAAAAATTCTTTAAAATTTTATTTTTATAAAATAAGTACATACTTAAAATATAAATTAGAAAACTTTGCTTTATAACTCTGATCAAAGCTTTTCCATCAAAACTAAACTTTTAACTCATCTTTATTTTCTTCATAAAAAGCCATTGCCCCACCAAAAAAAAAGAAAGAAAAAAAAAAGGTTGACACATTAATATCCTTATCCTTTCGCGCTACTTCTTCCATTCGCGTTGAGAATAAGCTGACGTAGGTGTGAAAACCATTATATATATATATAAGTATATGTATGGCAGTAAGGGTGGTCTGGTGATGGTGGTAAAACCGACGTGAGCACACGCGCGTATATATACGCACGTCGCGTAAAGTGCTCGGTAAATTCAATTTAGCCCGGTGTCAAGTCGAGAAATATTCTTACCCCCCCCCCCCCCCCGCAATGGATACTAAAACGTCCGATGCACTTTGCGCACGAGGAGTAGTACATCGGCTAGCCGGACGCTCGTACTGGAACTGTTTTACCTTGTCGTTTCTACTTCCAGCATAATATAAACAGCACTGTATATGTGTAGTGTGATATTTAAAGTACCTTTACAACTATTATGCCATTCTCTGATTATATTTTCTCTTGCATTTCTATTGGGAATAAACTGCTGTTTATGTTTGATAATAAATAAAATGAATGGAATAATGGTGAATGGACGATTACAGCTTGTCAATGGTT
Source organism: Leptomastidea abnormis (assembly GCA_030522805.1). Lineage (NCBI taxonomy): Eukaryota > Metazoa > Arthropoda > Insecta > Hymenoptera > Encyrtidae > Leptomastidea > Leptomastidea abnormis. Next base: position 17,261 of record JAPYZE010004915.1, on the reverse strand, counting down.
GATATATTTGCATATGAATGTTTGAGAATCGGTAAATGATGTATTGATATGTGGGATGTTATTTGAATAATTTATGTAAAAAATTAATTTTTTTTCTAATTTATTCGTCATAGTCAATTTTCAGGTACTTAACTATTACACGAAATAAAAGAAAAGCTAAAAATAAATCTTAATTATAAAGTAGTTACAAAGTTGAGAATCAGAATGGAGAAAAACTAAATACTTTACCAGACTCCAATCTAATAAACTTTTTTCGAGAGGTACAACCTTTTTTGGTTTATTTTTTTTTTTTTCATTTTTCTATTTTTTTCCTTCATCTTTTCCGCTTGAAAATTTTCGCTCTCATGTAAGCGAGTGAGTCTCAAGCTTAAAAATTTTAAATTGGTTAAGCCTTGCGAATCCTTGTGGAAAAGCACCCTCATTTTTTCTTCCTTTCTCCCCTCCCCTCTTTCTCTCTCTCTCTCTCTCTTTTTCCTCCCAAAAATTAGGTCGAAGAAGTTAAACAAAGTTTTCATAATTTTTACAAACTCCCACTCTACTCTGCCTCTACTATACTTGCCTGAAAAGAAAAGCTCAGGACAATGGAAAAACGCGCGCACGCTCGAGGGACACTTCCTCTACTCTCGTCCTACCCTTCTTCCAACCTCCCTCACCCAAAAAAAAAAAAAGAGAATGCAATTGTGCACAAGTCACACTGCATATTTATACATGTACACGTATATTTACATTGAAAGGAAGACAGACGGAAAAGGTTTTTAAGTTTTTCTCTACGCGACATCTCGGTACAAGAAAATAAAAAAGAAATAAAAGTGTTTGTAATGCACTTGGCAGGTAACTTGACGATCTCTCTGAGATAAAAAAAAAGAAGAAAACTGACTAAGAGAGAGAAAGAGAGAGAAACGTGCACATTACCCTTTTTCTTACTCGGCACTTCTTGCTCGTCAACTTCTATATGTACATGTATATATAGACACACGTTCGCGACACGACGCAAGTAGAGCTTCAAAAGTTTTCGTCGGCCCGGTGGACTACGACACACTCCCGGACACTCCTTCTTTCTCCTCCACCTTATTCCACGTTATTAACTTGGCCTAAGTCGACAGTTGTCTCTCGTCGTTTCTCTCGGCCACTTAACTCGTCTGCTTTTCAAGTGACCCAGTTTTTTTATTTTTTTTATTCTTTATGTTTGTGGTTACGACGATGATGACAAAAGAAGTGGAAAAACTGTACGTTTAAAAGTATTCAAATGAAGCTATTAAAATTATTTTTTACATAGCCTACTGTTGTAAGACTTTGCGAATGAAATCGTTATTTTTTTTAATAAAATTCTAATTATTATTATTATTATTATATTTATAAAATTATTACTAATGGCATTAAAATTAAAAAGACTTATCACTGAAATTTTAAACTAACCACAACATTATTATTTCTTGTTTCAGGTGAGTGTAAAGCAGCATCTCTTAACACCAAAATCCTATTATATCGTAAGTCAAACATCAAAGACATCATACAATTAATATAACACGAAAGCTCTCCGTTATTACATACGATAGCAATAACAATTATAGAGCATAGAAACAGAAACCTGTATACAGAAACTATATACAGAAGCTGTAACCTAGAGAGTATAATTCCAGTGGTCGTGTTCTCCCTTAAAGCGAATTATCGCTCAATCCATCTGTACACACACACACACACACACACACACACACACACACACACACACACACACACACACACACACACACACACACACACACACACACTCACTCACATATACTATACACACATACTAGTGGTAGTGATGGCGGTGATGGTGATGGTCCAGCAGCCACGGTATAGTAGATGCACAAACGTTTCGTATATAACCGGACTACTCCTCGCTTATATATAACAGGAGGGCTTTCTCCTCCTCCTCCTTCTATTCCAAGCTTTGGAACGGTTAGAATCTGCTTACCGCAATTTGGTGAGGCTACAGAGAGGTTGTTATAATACGTAGTTGTGCTATACATATTAGCTTTTGCTATAAAGACATATATACATAAAAGGGGTATTCTATATATAAGCTTATCGTGTATTTTTCGCGCGTCGAACCGTCAAACATGGATTCTCAAAGCCCTTGAGTCTCTCTCTCTCTTTCTCCATCACATCTTCTTTCTTTGTCTCGCTTTGATGTCGTTTATAATAATGGCTCAATGGTATTTTGCCTCGTTTCATAGAGATTATGATGTTACCTCGCTCGTTTATAATATAATGTAAAGCTTTTGCTGTTGCTACCCTTCTATACTATATACTTTTACTTCCAACGATGTCGATATTATATATCGATACAAATTTTGTAAAAGCTCGACCAGCTGGGTTTCCTTCTTCTCTTTCTGCCTCTATTTAGCTCTCTGATCCATCTAACGATTAAAATGTAAATTTTCCTTGTTTAATGCTGTTACGCGGTAAATAAGCGTTGTTATATTCATGAGGAGGAGAAGGAGGAGGATGAATTAATCTGCTTATTAGGATTAATGATTTTGCTCGTTAATAAGGATGTGTACAATGTATAATTTTTAGTTGAATTGTTCTCCATGATTATGTTGATGATTATGATGATGATTATGATGATGATGATGATGAGGTACTAGGATTAATTCTATCGATTTAAACAATCTTGCTTTGTCATTGGTCGAACTGAAAATACATAATTAATAACCGATGATAAGCTTGGAATAGGATAAGTTATATATGTATATATTATAGGCAAGCTATTTATTCTAATACAGAATATTAAGCTGGATTTTCTCTTTCAGTGTTGATAAACGATGCACGTATTATATATATTCTCATTTTATGTGTACATACTTTATATTATGCATCGCTGATTGTCTGTATTAAAGTTATTACCATTATTAAGATTATTATTATTTTTTATTATAAAAAACTGATATTGAAAAAGTTTATGAAAAAATTGAGAAAAAAAATGTTGGATTTGAATTCTTTTGTAGTGAACTGAAAATCATAGAGTACAAAAGATTTGAGTTTTCAAAGTACTTTTTTATATTCTTTTTTTTTCTTCTTCTTTATAAAACTATATGAGCTTTCGTTTTTCACTTTTTTTTTGCAATTTAAAAAGTATATAGAAACGTAAAATTGTATATTTGCAGTTTTTTGAAAAATGAAAAAAAAATTGTTTAATGACAATTTAAAAATGTACAACATTTCATACTGTGTTGAATCAACAATATAACCCACTTACAAACTTTTTCCATCATTTATATTTTACAATCATCATAACTTTTGTCAATCCAACCAAAGCTCAAAAAAAAAAAAAAAAAAAAAAAAAACAAAACAAATCACACAGAACTTCTTATACATCAAACTCAATCCCAAGCGACCGATTCGTCTTATCTTCAAAACCACATTTGACATACGTAAATTGAGCAAGGTAAAAATAAAAAAAAAGCCTACTCACCAATAGTATTGCAATATCCTTCGATCGTTCAGTCATCCTATATCTCATGAGTTTTACCCTAACTCTTCAACACCTCCACCACCACGTCAGATGATTCTATATTTATAGCCAAACGAGTTTCCAATGCAAGTACGTGCGGCAAAGTAAGCGACGCAGAATGAACCTGTTAAAACTTCAGCCAGCAGCTTTGAATGAATTTGAGCTAGCCTATATACATACATATACGCCACAGCACGTCTCTATATATCCATTTTGATCTGAACGTAGTTCGCGCGATTCATAATTCTCAGTTTCGCTTCGCAAGGCATTTATGCCTTGTTGTGCATTATTTTCTTTCTCTAGCTGCGTGTATATGTGTCACGTGAGCTTTTCAGTTCTCATATTCCCAGCTTCGTTTTGTTACGTGCATAAGCGTGTACTGTGTGCAATGCCAATAATCCCGCAGCCTTGCAATTTTTATTTTGCAATTTTTTTCTTTTCTTTCTTTCTTTCTTTTTCTGCCTGTTCTTTCCGCACGACGACGACGACGGAAATGCGTCGGCTGTGACTACACGTATGGGTTGAAAAATCCGAGTTATATACGGCTGAGCAATTGAATGGCAGGATTTTGGAGGAAAAACTCGGAAGCTGAGAAGAGAGAGAGAGAAAGAAAAAAGAAAAACGAGAAATAAATATATGCGTACTCACGCACTAGGCTCTGCTACTGTGCTACTGTTTATTTTGTTTATTTATTTGGTATTTTGGGATATAGCTCAGGGATTTGGTGGTTCATTTTTATTTTTACCATTTTTTTTCGTTTTTATTTTTGTAGTGTTGGTAATGCTGTTTCGACCTTTTGCGGTTTGTTTTTTGCGTGCCGAGAATGTTTTTGATGCTTGGAATATTTGCGATCGTGTGGTATGAATGCGTGGAAACTATGCTATTTAATATTTTTGCTGAATGTTGTTTTTTGGGTTATTGGCTGCGGTTATTTTCTCTTCAAATTTTTTATTTTTTTTTTTATGAATATTAAGCTAATAAATATTCAAGTAAATGAAAAAATAAATCTTAAATTATATTTAGACATTTTTATTTTTCAATTACGTACAAACCACAATTATGTCATGCTTATAATAATAACAAGTTGAAATAAATTATGACCACTTGTAAAGAAAAACTTTGAATAGCCAAGTTACTTTTTTAGCAAACAAAAGAAAATGAAATTTTTAATTTTTTTTTAACTGTAAATTTTGAGTTCATAGCAGGAATAACTATGAAGTGGTTAAAACGGTAATTTCTAGGTCCCCAGAGTCTCTCAGTAAATACGAGTCTGCAAAAAAAAGTAGACGTTAAAAATTTAAAAATTATAAAAAAATAAAAACTATGTAATTAGTAATATTTTTTACCAGTTTTATCCAATGAAAAAAAAAAGCTAACAATAGCACAATTAATTAAACAGTAATTATCATCTGCAAAAAAAGAGAGAAAATAATTCCAGACACTAAATTGAACTAATAAACGAATAAACGAGCTCCTCCTAAAAGCACTCAAGCTAAAAATCACATAATAATGAAAATTGACATTATTATTTTTTTTTTCTCGTTATCATCAACCAAACCACTTTTAAGCTCATCTTGCCATCTAAACCTCACTTTTCCTATTTTTTTCTCAATTATACATACCAATATTCTCTAGCAGTAGACTTTCCAACTCATCTCGACACCACCGACATATCCTTTTCCGCAAAATCTACACAACACTATATATGGATGCAAGACCGCAAAGCACTGAGAGAATTTCTCGAATTCGCGCCTCTGGCATTAGCGAGCGACGCTCGGCCGCTAATTAATTCGAAATAATTATTTCTCCCGAGCAGTCCGAAAATTCCAGGCATGAATGTATATACATATATATGTGGATGTGTGGAGGAAGGGGTTGTCTACACCACACCATAGCCACGATCGAAATTCGCTTACGGCACGAGAAGCCGCGTTGAAATATTGAGAATGTTATTTGACAGGCCTGGTAAAACCCAACGGCAACTGGACGATGCGATGCCCAGAGTATATATATATACCTATATACATACTCCTTCCACTTTTACCTCTAGCTTGGAATTGAATTTCGCGGGTGCTTTTAGCGGGATTTCGGCTATTACGCGGAAAAGTAGTTTTATTTTCACTTTTAGCTCCTTCCTCTCCTTTGAAATTTAAATCTTTATTTACACTCGTACATCTTTTTCTTTTTCTTTTTTGACTCGCGAATATAAGCAGAGCAATATACTTTTTTGCCTTAATAAAAAATTCTCCTGCAGAAGGTATATTTTTAAAAGTGCATTTTATTTTGTTGCTAATAATAATAATAAAAAAAAATGCTTGGCAAACTCAAGTGCTCATCAAAGATGATAAACCTCTCAAAATTTTTAAAAATATTTCATTTCACATTGTTGACTTTTTTCGAATATTAAGAAATATATATATATAGCTTGGTATATTATCAGATGAATTATTTTAAAGTCTCGATGAAATTACAAAATAACAGCATTACTTAGTTTGCTCGACCCATATCTTAAAGCAAGATAAAAAAAAAATGAAGATAAGAAAGAAAAAAAAATAGAACGAGTCTCTGGGGCGCTTGACAAAAGAATAAGCCAAGCAAGGTGAAATTATGAGCTCGGCTTGGAGAGAGAGAGAGAGAGACAAGCGAAAATATATATATTAAACTCCATTCCACTTTTTTATACATATACGTATATATATTCACCTCTATACATGTACGAAATGAAAGTTCTATAATGATATTGCCTCTTGCGAGCATAACGAACTTGCTACTCTCCCTGGTTTACCAAGATCCTTAATCGCCCTTAACTCTTTCGAGAGAAACTTTACTATATATCTTTGCACTCGTTGTTTGCCCAGTAAAATTTCATGCTCGTGATCATCGATTCAGATTCTTAATTTTAAACGAAACGAAAAATAAAAAAGAATAAAATTACTTGCACAAGTAATCTGTGCAAGAGTAAAGAGAGAGACATGCAAAAAAATCACGAGATTACTACTACGTCGTCCATGCGAGAGAACCGGTTTTTTAATAAAAGTTTCCGTAAACGGCCACCCCTTCTTTTTTCTCAGCTCGATCCTATGAAAATTACGGGAGGGAGGGACAAAACACGAGAGCGAAAAGCAACGAGAACCAACGAAGAATATCTATAAAGAAAGAGAGAGAGAGAAGCTTAGCTTGGAGCAAATGTTGGCACACGCACCTTCTTCCGCGCTTTACGCCATCATAAAAATCGAAAAACTTTGGTAGTTTCCCAGCCCGTCGTTGTCGTAGACGTTGTCGTCTTCGTCGTCGTCGTGGTTGAAGACGCTTTCACTATATGTATATAAGTATATAGCTGTAGGCTATACCTATAGCCAAAGATGAAGGGGAATGAGAGTAAAATAAGAGGAAGGAGGAGGAGGAGAACGGAAGTCCCTTGTTTTCCCGCTGCTTGGACTCTTCGTCGTCACTCCTACCATTCCAACCAACTCTCCCATCTCTTCCTCTTTCCATCTTCGAGCTATAAAGTGACTTCGTCGATCTTGTACTTTTTAAGCTCGGCAAGTAAGCGAGCACGGGTGGTACGACTCTCTCTCTCTCTCTCTCTTTCGCTCTCTTGGCTAAGAGATACTTCCTTTCTTATTCACTCACTCTTCCTCTCTTATATGTATATATATTCTATTCTGTGTATATCTCGTAGACGCGTCTTATCCAGGGCGCGAAATTTCAAGTAAAGCGGTTTCTTCCGCTCCTACCACCATCTCCTACCTCTCTTTTGCTGCCTTCTTTTTTTTCATCCTTCCGCCAAGCTCTCGACTCTTCCTTTCTCTCCTGCTTCTCAATTTTTTTTTTCTTCCTTCTACTTTCTTCTCTTTTTTTTTCCCTTATACTTTTCTTTTTTTTTCCATCGTAGTCTCTTTCGCCCGCGCGAACTTGCGAGGCTTTCTCGTGTTTTACATGCTGTCGACAAGGCGTTAATTTTCTCTCGCTCTCACAAAGAATCGTTTGTAGACTCGCGTTTGTTATCCCCCTCCCGGCGGTAACGTCTTTTTTTCTCTCTCTCTCTTTCTACGCTTTTAACTCGCCCGTGTGGCCTGTTTTTTACCAGTCACAACGTAGTCGTTGTACTACTACTACTACTACAAGTCTTTTCCTATACATCCCTTGTCTTTACCCGTAATTGCATTGTTTGTTTTCAAATTTATTGTTTTTTTTTTCACCCCCTGGCATGTAATTTAAATCGACTTAAAAAAAAAGAAATTACATAAATTAAACTTTTAGCATTTATTTCTCGTCGTGTATTTCGTAGTAAATTTAATATATGTTTTATTATTTTATTTACGAAATAAAAAAGCAATAATAATATTGAAACTTTTTTTATTTTTGATATTTTATTTTTCAATTACGACAACTATGATGTTGAAAACTTTTGAAACTTTGATAATTTATTAACTCTGCACAAACATTCCATGCGAGCGAACGCGCTATTTGAAAAAAAAGAAAAGCCAAATATTTAATAATCCTCGTGAGATTATTACTACTGAAATTTTTAAATTACTTTTAATATAAATCATTGAATATCGCGTAAATTTATTTTTTACTTGTTTACTCGAGCGTAATTTAATTTTTTACCATTCGCCTCTCTGACAAATATTTAAAATCGCATTTCCTTCTTCATTTATTCAATTTTTTCTTTTTTTCTTTTTTTTTATTCATTTCCATCCTATTTCGCCACTCAAGCTAAGTAGCAAATTAGCCATTACATCGGTGGCTGGTAAGAAAGAGATAGAGAGATAGAGCGAAAGCAAAAGAAAGAGGAAGAGAGAAAATGAAGAAAATGAATTTTTCAAGTCGAAAAGAAACTCTCGATGCACTATCTTCCTTCTTCACTGTGCTATAGAAAGCTACAAAATGTAAGAGCTAACGTAGAAAGAAGAAGAAGAAGAAGAAGAAGAAGTGGAAGACTTCTTGTAGAAGTACTTGCTCAAGCTCAAGCTCGCTAGCTCGCAAGCTTCGGCAAAAAGACGTCATTACAGTAGATTACACATTTACAATGCATTAGCATGGGCAAGTAAGGTAAGAGCCAAGCTATACAGTAGCAGCAGCAGCAAGAGAAGCGACCAAGGCGTTTGAAGTGTTTTCTTGGAGGAATCTCGGACGAGGGTCGAAGATGAGAAAGAGAGAGAGAGAGAGAGAAAGAGAGAGGTGGGGTGTATATACAGGTGCTCGAGGGCGTACTCGAGTGCCCGGGAGACGATGACGAGGTTGGAGCTTCGAGCTACAGTAGCAGCAGCAGTGGCAAACTTTTTACTTCAACTCTCGTGTGTCCAGGGTAACGCGTGTGCTTGCTTGCTTGCTTGCTTTTGCCCAGTGTTAAATTAAATTTTACATTGCGCTCCTTGTTTGCGCCTCCACTTTTCTATTTTCGGTAGGCGAAAGTTGCTTGCTTGCTTGCTGTGTTGCTACCGTCACGTTTACGCTTCATTTCTCGCATTTGGAAATACGTTGTTGTTGTTGTTGCTAGAAACCCTATACCTCTACCTCTTTACTGATGAAAAAAAATACGCTCTGTTGCATTAGAATTTTTCGTTGGACACGCGCGTTTTACTTTTTGCTTTATGTAGATGGTGACGACGAGTGAAAACAATAAATTTTTATATGGAACTAGCTTGTAGACACATTAGAGGTGTTTGCACATTGGTTTACGTGCTTGAAATTTTATTTTATTTTCTTTTTCTTCCTTTATTTGGAAAAATCGTTTTAGGTTCTGACTGAAATTCAATTTGCATTCTTGGCAGATTTTACTTGGAGAAATATAAATGTGTACGGTTTTATTATTTCTTGAAATTATTATTATTTGATTTAAAATTTCCGATAAAAGTTTCTATTTTTAGCAAAAATTGATAATAATAATATATAGTTTTTTTTTTGGATATCTTGGTTTAAATAAGTTGTAGCATAAATTTATAATTGTATTTTTACATGCGGTACTACGTTTAAATTGGGACACCAGATTTAAATATTTGAATTTCAAGATAATTCTGTTGCACTTGATATTCGTATATAAAACTTTGTTTAAGACTGAAAAACAAGACAACTATAAAAATAATCTATAGTTTATCTACTTTCATTATTTTATTAAATCCTCTTAGAAGCAAACAAAAAAAAAAACATTTCAAACCATTATTTCTTTCAAGCGCTTAACACAGTTCCATTACACTTTATATAGCATAGGACTAAAAGAGTGAAAGACTATTACTATCCTTCTCAGTGCAAATAACTAGAAATGGGCGCAGAGTATAAATTTTCAAGAATCCACAAACATGAAGCAAAAAAGAAAAAAAGAAAGAAAGGTGTGCCAAAGATAAGAAAAAGACACAACCAACCAACCAACCAAGATTCATCTTATATAGTTATACCACCGGAGAGTTCAACCTTTTTTTTTTCTCTCCAAGGATAATATGTAAATTTATCGCTGGGCTATACTCTACTCTACTCTAAGCAAGCAACAAAATTACCAAAGATATCTTCCTTATACTACAGCGATGTCGTCTTTTTTACCATCCCTTATACTCTTTCTTTCTCTCTTTTCTCTGGCTTAAGCGTAGCCGTAATTCGAGAAATGGCTGTGTTAAGGGAAGAGGGAGGGGGGTGAGGGGGTACCAGTAAAACGGCATTCTCTTCCTCTTAACTCGCTTTCTCTGTGGTGAAAAGAGAAAGAGAGGAGGAGCAAGCAAGTCGGCTGTACGGCAGTTAGTACAGGTGAAACGAGGGCAGAGAGAGAAAGAGAGGTACGCACTCGACACTCCACCAGAATTTATATCGCGTAACAAACGGCCGTTTAGACGCCGAGCTTTGCCTTATCCCTAGTGTAGAGAGGCCGAGTGAGAGAGAGAGAGAGAGAGAGAAAGCACAAAGAAACGGTCCGGAGGTTACCAGAACGAGACAATGGGAGCTGCTGTTGCTGTGTGCACCTTTCTCACGAGATAGAGCCTGCTGAAAGATAGAGGGTCTACTACTGCTTTTGCTTTGCGGATCCGGATGTTCCAAAAGCCAAGGTGTGTGTGGGGCTGTATTTTGTCTGCGAAAAGCATAGGACTGTCTAATGTTTTAGTTAGACTATGTGTGTATATGTGGTGATTGAAAAATAATATGTGCGTGTGTGGGAGAGGTATATATTACGCAATGCAGTGTTATAGGGTATTGTTTAATGTTGGTATATATGTATTGGTTTCTTTCTGGCAACATCGAGATATATATTTATACCATATTGAGAATTCCACTGGGAGACGTTCAAGCGTAAAGATAATCCGTATTTGGCTTGGAGACAGGATGGTTTTGTTATTCGATAGGCTAACATTTTCTTTTTTTTCTTTTTTATCTTTTTCTTTGTGTGTGTGGTATTTGAAGCGAGTTGCTATTCTTGTGATATTTCCAGTTTTCTCCTCAAAAAATAAATATGTATTCTTGGTGGATACTAGATTTGATATTACTTTGAAAATCTTTGATTTGCATAAAATTTATATTCAAACTGTGATTCGGGCTTGAATAAAGGGTATAGCGTTTTCAACAAGAAATGAAATAAACAAAATAAAAAGTAAATTTGCAAGCTCGCTCTGTTTCTGAAATTATGACTGTAAACGTCTGTTGATATTTCGATAAAAGAAGACGCTAATAAGCTTGTGCTACGTGAAATGGGTTAATTTTGTGATAAAACAGAGGCTAAAAAAGAAAAAAAATGAAAGAATTCTTGCATAACAAAGATAATACACCGAAAACAGGAGGTTGAGTATACACGTTAAAACAACGTAAAAGCGTATTGTGCGCTGGAGTAAACGAGAACAAAAAAAAAAAGGGAAACGTTGGGAAAGAAAAAGAGAGAGTTAAGGTTGTGAGAGGAGGAAAAGGAAATTCGAAGAACAAAACGAAGGGGTAGGTGAATAAAAAAGAAAAGAGAGAAACTATATGCGATGAGGAAATGGAACGCAAAGAAGGAGACAGTGAAAAAGAGAGTGAGCGAGAGAGAAAGAGTGGGGAAGTATAAGGTTGGACGGTGAAAAATGCAGTTTTATCGAGCGAACATTTCAAGCGAGTAGGCTCGGTAGCGGATAGACGAAGATCCGGAGGCTGTATGTGGGGTATGTATAGAGGCAAAGAGAGTTAGAGAGAGTGAGAGAGAAAGAGAGTTTTACCCGGGGGCGCTTAAACGTCAATATCGTCCCATGTGTGTGTGCACGCCTCTCACGGGACAACTGACGTTATCGCAAGGCTGTGCAACCACGGACGAAGAGAGAAACAGAGAGAGACAGAGAGAGCACCGGATACCGGGCTTTCTACCGTTATTCCAGCTCTCGCTCAATTTTCCATTTTATCCCCCTCCCCCCTCCTACTCTCTCTTTCTATGTCCTTCCATTTTACTCCTGGTGAACTTTCGTTTTTCGCTACACGATGACTTGCTGTATGCGAGAGCCCTTTTTTTTAAAAAAAGCGCGCGCTCGTGTGTGTGTGTGTCGATAGTAAATGCGCGGTTTTTTTTTAAGGGGGGAAGTAAAATCGATTGTACTATATTCTTCCTGGTTACGTTTTTCAATTATTTATGCGCGTTTTTTGAGGAAATAAGGGAAGGAGGAGAAATGCGATTTTCGTGAATGCTTTATGTGTTACGGTTTGATGATACGATTACGATTCTGGTATATATATGTGTGTAGTTTTATAATGCTTCTGTGAATAATTGATTGTTTTGAGATGGGGTCGTTTTGAAATGGTTATATGCGTTATTTAGAGGTTTTACGATCATGTGGATTATGTTAGAATCGTAATTGTTACGTATGAGGGGATTATTTTTTTATTTTTTTTATTTTTCAAGGTTTTATCGGTGTTCGATAAAAATAATGTTTGGGTATGAATTAAGTATTTTATTATTATTTTACGAAATGATAGTTATTTTATTCAAAAAAATTTTTTTCTTTCGAGTAAAAGCTTTGATCATTATCATTCGTTTAAAATTCCGTTAGATTTGTTGGAAACAAAGAGCAAAACGATATTATTGGAAACATTTTTTTTTCTTATTTGTGTATGATAAATTCCTCGATATTTTATTAAGTGAATTCCATTCGCAAAATACCTTTGTTTCACGGAATTATAAAAAAATGAAACAAAGAAAAAGATAAAATAACTAGCCGTAAAAGCAGGCTCATAGTTAGCATATATAAAAAAAAAAAACAAGTAAACAGTATTTGACGTTGCAAAATATAGGCAAAAAATATTTTTATGATCCATAAAAATTTTCCAAGCTAAAGTGCATCATGTACCGACACGTTACCCACAAATAATTTTATGTATTTTTTTTTCCTCTATTGCAAAACGATAAATACCAGCCGCGTATCAAGTGGATGGCTATTATCCTGCCGGATCTTTTACGCTCGAATATTATCCATATAATACATCCATTTCAGTTTCTGATCGTTATAGAGGCCCTTGTCGTTCGGATGAGTATATACATAAACGTGGACGCGCGTAAAGTAGCTAATCGTTTAAACGAAGCAAGATCCGTGTATGTGCATACGCGAAAATAAATGAAGATTATTCGTAATGGTAGGTGCGTCTGCTGTTCTGTAATACACACATAGTCGCTTTTGCGATATGCTTGTGGCATCGGAAGCAATTATAACGTCGGTTTCAACTCCCGGTAATTCGAACTGCCGAGAGAGAACAGCGAAGAATAACCGGCTTAATGTCTTTTTGATGAAAGTCGCTTTTGGCTTTAGAGGCATTGTTCGGCTTTCGTGATTAATGAGATTATGATGTTCAATTACGCGCGAGAGAAGCGGCAGTAGAGTTGCCTCGTTCGGATACGACGCTTTTTCGATGAAGAGATTCTCTCTCTTTCTCTCTCGCGTTCTATCTTAAGTCGCTGCAGTAGCTAACTGCAAGGCGTTTTTACTTCTCTAGCCAGTCCGTGTCCCTTACTTGCCTTTGTCCTTAATTCACGTTTTATTGGCTAGCTTTACGAGCGCTGCTATGTAATAAGAAAAATAACTGCGAGTTGTAAATCATGGATGTCGATAAATTATTTTACGCGAAATGCGCGCGCGCGCGCAAAAATGTATTTCTGAGTCTTACATGTTTCAGGGGAGAGAAAAAAAAAGAGAACAATTTTTTTTTAAAGAGACATTGTAGGTTTATTGATTTATGTTTTCACTTTATGAGTGATAAATAAAAATCAATGTTTATGGTTAAGTTAGTACTCGTAGTCATGAGAATGATTACGTAATGCTTGGTATTTCACATTTTTTATAAAATACATGGTCTTGATATGAATTTATATAACAATTATTGACTAATGTTTGTAAAAAATAATTTTTAACGTTAAAATTATGATTTATTCTACTTTTTAAAATATAAATCGATTCGAATATCGCTTCGTTATGTTAGAATTCGTGAATCTGATTTTAAGTAGTAAAATCACGGTTTGGTCAGACATGCTGCATTTGTCATTAAATTTAGTTTACAGCAGTTTATTTCTAATAATGTCATAAAATTAATAAAATAAGAACTAAAAAAGTTTTCTTACTAATTTTCAAAAGTATTTTACTTTTTATTTCAATAAAATTTTACTCAAAAAATTGGAATACAAATAAATTTAACAATACCAACAAATCAAATAGTAGCTCATTTTGCTGACACTTGGAATATATTATTCCTATCAAAACTCAAAATATTATATTTTACATTACGTTTCTTTTTATTTCTTTGAAAAGAAATAAAACTTTAATAAATACTTCAATATAATTCAATAAAGCCTACAGTCTGTTCACAATTACATAGACAAATTTTAAACTATTACCAAGAAAATTCTTACAATGAAAAAAAAAATAGAGTACATACCCTCTCACTCATTTGCCCACTTACTATAGCCACATCTCAAGCAGTCGGTATACATATACGCACACTTATATAAAGAGAGATGTAGTTAGCGTAAGAGCAAGAGTGTAGAACGGCACACACATACACACCACAGCGGCGGCTTCCTTGTATGGGCAACCCCAAGAGCCGCAGGCCGGCCGTAGAGGCAAATAATCCAATCAGGGAAAACTTGGAGTGCACACGCGGCGGCTGGGAAGAAATTCTTTTTCTCCCTCCCTCAGCTCTTTCCCTCTCTGGGAAAAGAAGGTCGCTGGAAAAAGGAGAGAAGTGGAAAAGCAGCAAAGGAGAGAAAAAGCGTGGGGGGGATATAACAGAGAGGAAAGCTTATTATTCCGATCTCTCTTTTCTTTGCTGCTACTGCTGCTGCTGCTGCTGCTACTTGCGAGTGCGCGCTCGATAATGCCTTGGCCCCCTTTTTCTACCTTTCTATTCCCACCACCTCTCGAGTCCTTTTAGTAGGTATATAAAAGGGACGACTCGGAGAAGATGGCCCTCGCTCAGAGAACTCGAATACTTTTTTTTTCTTTCTTATTTTTTGCATCCCTGACGTTATCATTGCTGCTGCTTTTGCCGTGTGCGTATGTATGTATATAAGTAGACTTGGAAAATTGTTTCTTTCGTCTATTTTGTATACACGGTATTATGCGAGTCGTTGACAAAAGGCTTGTAAAATGAAATTTTCATCCTTTTCGTACATGCATGCGTGTACCTTTAGTGTAATGTTATTTGTGTTACTTGTTTATTACATTCAAATTTCTTTTTCTTCTATTTTTGCTTTTTGTGAGCTTACTTGCTTTTTGACTACAATTTAATATCACTTTGCAAATGCAACTGTAACCCGTTTTTGTTTCATTTCTCAACACTAATTATAGAAAATGTTGTGTTTTAGAAGACAAATTAAATTTTTTAATATGAGCACTTTGAGTTCTTTTTTTTTAGTTTTTTTTTGAAGTTTTTAAAAAATTTGCTACTTCTGGTTTTACTGGATGGTTAAGTTTCGTTTAAGCTCGTAAATTAAAAATCTAATGTAAAAAACGTTTATTACCTTGTAAACAATTAAATGGTTTTTCTTTTTATAGAGTTCGTTAATTGCTTTTCTATTTTTATATTCTGCAACTACAATCGATATAAAGTTCATAGAAGCATAACGAGTGACTTTTTTTAATTAAAAAAAAAGAAAAATGTTTCGAAATCTCGTACCTCTAATAAAACCAATACACAAAAGTTGAATA
Organism: Leptomastidea abnormis; assembly: GCA_030522805.1. Classification (NCBI taxonomy): domain Eukaryota; kingdom Metazoa; phylum Arthropoda; class Insecta; order Hymenoptera; family Encyrtidae; genus Leptomastidea; species Leptomastidea abnormis. The sequence goes on along the minus strand of JAPYZE010004915.1, from coordinate 1,619 downwards.
AACATTTTAACAAAATTACATACATTACCTATACACATTTTCCACTAACTCTTTTTCATTTCGAGTATAACGAAACAACACCACATTTCCGTATTAAATAAAATATACACACACAAAAACCATAGAACACTTCATTGTAGTTAAAACAATACTACCGATAATCCAGCATAAATTAAAACAAAGGTTAATTCATATATCAAGTATAACCATGTGTATATGTGCTTGGAACACAGTGTGTGTGTGTGTGTGTGTGTGTGTGTGTGTGTGCTTGAAATAATAAAAGACAGGAGATAAGCCGAGGCTACGAAATCCGAAATAATTATTATTCATCCCTCTACTCCTACGCGCGAACTATAGGATTACGCCCTTTCTTCTTCACTTTCCCAGTCTTCTTTATTCTCTCCTCGTCGAGCGTACTCCTCCTCTTTCGGATATCCTCAGTCCTGGCACCATGTATACGTATATATAACATGTAACAGCAGCAGCAGTAGCAGAGGCGCGGCTTGTGTGTCGAGTCATTGAAAATCCTAGGATTACGCGTATACCCCAACTCGCTCGTGTGTATGTGTGTATGCAGGCACTTGCACTGCTCTCCGCCTTACGTCTGCGCGTCTGTTTCACCTACAACGCCCGAAGGCTTGAGAGTGCAACAGCAGCGTGTTATTCAAATACCAAGGATTACCGTTTAGATGGTGTACATCTGACCGGCATTGGATTTACTTTCTTTGAAGTGATGGACGTGTATGTACATGTATATAATATACGTTTGAGGTAATACTGGATTTGGTCTATACTGAAAGCTTTACCAGCTTTTTCACCTGATGCTACTTTTCGATTCGCTTATTACTTATTTCTTTGATATAGCGCCCGAGAGAATTTATCTTTTTTTTTGTTGTAAGGATCTTGGGAACTGAAGTTTAAAGACGTGATCGAAGTTTTTGCAGCTATCATTTATTATATGTGCTTTTTTATTTAGTAAATGTTATGTCGTATTAAAATGTCATTTTTGTGTAATTAACATAAAAAAGGGTCTATGTAAATTTTCATTATTACTTTGTAAATTTATAATCATTAAAAATTTTGAAAAAAATATCGATAATCGATAATATTTTTCATTATTTATTTACGATTCATTATATTTTATCGGGTATTTTGTTTCATAAAATTTCAATAAAAATCCATATTTATTAGATATATGATATGACAGGTGACGGAGCTTAATTTCATATTTATAACGTGACGATGTCATCGATATTTTAGCTGAGTAATTATATGCGAGTATGAAATAGGAGCGCGTTTAAATATTATCCATTAAAATCAAATATTAATTTAAAAAAAAAAAAGAAGAAGAGTAATAGCTAATAAAAAAAGAATGGAATATAAAGTACCTTATAAATACAGCAGAAAATTGCTTGTTAAACTTTAATATATATTTTTCCAATAACAAAACCCATTTTCATACTAAAATATGACGCCAAATGATAATCCAAAATAAAAATGCCTTTTTCAATAATAATATGAAAAAAACCGCTGCCAAGTATTTGGCAGAAAGCTTCCTCAAATAATAATAATAATAATAATATATTACTTATTTATTTTGTAAAAATTATTTTTTTTTT
>JAPYZE010004911.1:0-10201 GCA_030522805.1 Leptomastidea abnormis | reverse complement strand
AAGTGACTGAATTTTTCTCTTACAACTATATAATATAGGAAGATATATATATATATATATATATATATATATATATATATATATAAAATGCGGACGGTGTTAGACAAGGTTGGAATTTGAATATATAGTATGATGATGATATGATTACAAGAAGCAATACAACTTACAAGGGGAGGTTACGGTCTTTGGGAGCTGGATTTGGCTTAAACTCGAGGAAAAAGTTGTTTGCTTATTGAATAAAAAAAGTGTCAAAAGATTTTATTAAATAGGTCTTCCTGTCAGAAATACAGGGTTTTAAACGTCTAACATTGTCTTTTTATGCAGTGCTTTTTTCGATCGTATTACAAACAATTTTTGTGATAGATGAACCATAAAAATATATTTTAATAGCTAACAAAATTTACATTTAATTTGATAGGTTTAATGTTAATAAAATATTGATTTGATTAAAAGTTATAGAAAATAAAAAATAATGATCAGTTTTTAAATGGTTTCTTTCACCAACACCCGGTTATGGCCAAACGGACTAACTATACGGTCCTATAGTCCAGGCTTATTTTACTGGACTATAATACCAAGAAGAAAGAAGAAGAAGAAGAAGGTTTTTTACACATCTTTAAGTCCACATAGAAAATGATCATTATTTTTTATTTTCTATGACTTTTAATTAAATCAATATTTTATAAACATTTAACCTATTAAATTAATGGTAATTTTGTCAGCTATTATAATATATTTTCATGGTGCATCTATCACAAAAATTGTTTGTGATACGATCGAAAAAAGCACTTCATAGACGTATAACCCTGTATTTCTGACAAAATCCTTTGACACTTTATATATTCAAATCGCAAACAACTTTTTTCCTAAGTTTGAGTCAAATTCAGCTTCCAAAGACCACCACCTCCCTTGTTAGTTTTGAAAACATATTGGCAAATTTTGAACACAACTCAAAAATTTTTTCAAAAAAGTATTTTTATAAAATTTTTAAGTTCTTAGATTTAAAAAATGTTTAGAAATTGTTTCTAACATCTTTTTTTCAAGCGAAAAAAATCATGAGGTTTTGGCTTGAGAGCTAAGGTGAGATTTTTTAGTAGGGACATTTTTCAAAATCTTAATATTTAAGGGGGGACATACCTTTAAACACTTAAAAATTAGGTGTTTTTCGAAAATTTGTTTGAAAGGAAAATAAAGGTTCAATGTTTCTATAACTTTTATATTTATCATACATATTTTTAAGTATATGCAGTTTTTTCATGAAGAAATATTATAAAATAGCTAAGTTATAGTCAATTTTCTGGTCCTTGGCAAAATTTTTTCTTTTGGCTCCAACGATTGCGCAGCGAACATTCATTCGAAACACACAGTAAAAGAGGGATAGTTAGTACACATACACAGTTTGTCTGTAAACCACCGTTTTTTGTGATTAGTAGAAAATTGTTGATTTGGCAGGGCTATTTACAAAGAAGTGAATTTTTTGAAAAATATTTGCTCGGTTGGCGATAAAAAATAAATATTTATTTTTGCGAAATTTAATTCATACGGTGGTTTAAAGACGAGTCAGTGCCTTAAAAATGTGTGATAAATTTTAGATCGATCAGTCAAATAGTCTCCAAGTAATTTTTGGAGCCAATTTCGAAAGAGGTCTAAAAAAAATTTATAAGAAGTTTTCGTTTAATCCATTACCTGAATGGACACTTTTCAATTGATTTTAAAGTGTTACTCATCACATAATTTGTTTAATAAAAATCCCAAAACTACTATCTTCTATGATTTTAAGATCGCTCTTTCGAATGATCATAGTTCCAAATCCATAAAAGGAGTTTTTCTATTGAAAAATAGCAAATTAAAAACAAAAACGTAATTTTTTTAAGGAAAAAAATTGTATGATCAAATTTTTTTCTACTTTTGCTTTCTCACAGAGAAAGCTTTGTAATGGTAAAAATGTTCAATTCTTTTTTTTTGGTTTTCTCAACGTTTTAAAGGTTCCTGAACTCGAAAAACGTATTTTTATAAAAAGTCTGTATGTATGTTTGTATGTATGTATGTACGTATGTATGTAACGATTTTTTGTTGCACGATAACTGTCGAAGAAATAAAGATATTGACTTAAAATTTTGCACGCTTATATTTTACTTAAGAATTGATTAAATTTTGGGATCAATCGGACCTCATTAAGGGTGTTTTTTATGAATAATGTATGTTTCAGGCAAAAATACCGAATTTTTTAATATTATGATTAAATGTAGATGTTTTATATTTTATTTTAAGTTTTTTAGATAATTATTATATCATTTATACTTTAGTATTGATTTATATTTATTAAGGTTGTAAAAGACCATTATTTAAGTGCTTTTTTTACAAATTTAGATTTTTTGAATTTGATGGTTTTCTGGGCTGCTTTTTACTAATATCGTATTTAAATTAATGAATTTTGTTAATTGGATCTTATTAAGGATGTTTTAGATCAAAAAGCACCTTATTTAAGTGCGTTTGGAAACAAGTTAAAAATATAAAATATTTTAATTCATCATATTAATTTTAAATTTTTTTTCTTAAAGAAATACAATTTTGAGATTTAAAATACAATTAATTTTGTTTTTTTGTAATTCTTTAAGAAAGCATTTTGCTAATGCTGTTAGCAGTGGTTTTAATTTTTTCAGATACTTATGAAAAAGTCGGTTATGATATCTAAACTTAAAATCCTTGGCCTTAGATATAAGAAAAAAATTTTTTTCATTCAAAATGGCGCTTGGAAAAAAAATTTTCTTTTTTAACTTTATCAATTTATTTCTCGGAAAATATTGACTTCAACAAAACATTCCTTGAAACAAAAATGTCCTAAAAATAGTCAAGGAATACTCTTAAATTATTTCAGAATTTTTCGAGACAAATTTTGATTTTCTGAAAAATCGGAAAAAGCAATTTTCCAAAATTTTTTCATGTATTCTCTTTTGTGTACAGATGTATTTTTTAAACTAAAAAAAAGGTATTGTATTTTAAAAAAAGAAACCAGATTTTACAAATTAAAGACGAACTTTATTCGGCAAATGAAATCATCAAATCACAGAGAAAAAATACACTTTTTTGAAATCAAAATCAAACAACAACAAAGCCTTGAAAATAAATAAAATCAATATTTCAAACAACACACTCACGCATCATAATCTATCTTCAGAGTTTAAACATTTTCGAACATACAGTTCCGCCCGCCTTGTTCCAAGAACAAGTAAATGGAAAAGTACCGCCCACCATCAGGGATCGTGTTGGGAATTCTTCTCAGAGACATCAGTAGATTGTATTTCGGTAGAAACCACTGGTAAAAGAGCTAATTTTGTAATAGGTCGTATATATTCTTCAGATTCAGTCTTAACTTTTACAGTACGAATTAATCCATCAGGACCAGAATAAACAGCTAAAATACGTCCAAGTGGCTAAAAATCGTTAGGTCAAAGTAATGTAATATATCTAAAATAACAACTAAATCTCCTATAGCAAAATTTTTGATCACATTTGTCCATTTAGTTCGCTGTTGGAGTGTATTAAGATACTCATGGCTCCATCGAGTCCAAAATTGGTTTTGGATACCACGAACTAAATTCCAGTGAGTTAGCTGATCCAATCGGTCATGAGGTGGAGATGGTTTAATAATTGATCTTAATGACCCACCAATTAAAAAATGCCCAGGTGTTAATACCTTTAAATCATCTGAATCTTCAGTAAGTGGAGTGAGTAGTTGACTGTTGAGGACAAACTCGATGCCGACGAGGACAGTTGTGAACTCTTCATAAGTGAGATGACGTGAACTAATAACTCTTCTAAATGACCTTTAACTGACTTGATGCCAGCCTCCCATAAACCACCAAAATAAGGAGCAGCAGGAGGAATGAAATGCCACTCGATGCCGAATTCAGCAAGTTTTTGGGCAATTAATTTTACTTGAGTGTAGATCAGCATGTCGAAAATAGGTGGCATTGTCACTCCAAATTTCACTTGGCTTGCCTTGTCGGCCACAAAAGCGACTTAATGCTCAAAGGAATGATTTCGTTGTAAAATCTCCAAGAAGCCCAAGATGATAACCTTTGGTACTTAAACATACAAATAGTGCAATATAAGCTTTTTTTATTACGAACACCTCTACCTTTAGAAGCAAGAACATAAAAAGGCCCAGCATAATTAATACATGAAAAGCTCGAACTAAAATCACGCGGGATAGGGGTAAAGGTGCCATGAATTGATTGGTGGGTCGAGCATTGATCCGTGCACAACATATGCTTTAATTCTCCGTTGTCCACCGATAATCCATGCTCGTCTGACAACATAGATTTATGTCACTTGAGGTCCTCTGTGTAAAGCCTTTATTTTATGAGCTCAAGAATTTATCATCTAAGCCAGTGGACACTCTCCGCTAATGATTGGAGGATGTTGCTTTGAAAAAGGCAAAGTAGAGTGCTGCAAGCGTCCTGCACCTACTCGTAAAATATTATTATCTATAAAAGGGCCAAGTTTAAGCAAGAAATGTCGAGCAGGTAGATCTTTCCCGCCTTTTATTATTTCAATCTCATTAGCATATGTTTTCTTTTGACTTAATTGAACACATGCTAAAAAAGCATCATTACGTTCATGAGCTGTTAACGGCTTAAAAACTGAATAAATAGGTTTGCGACTATAATATAAGCGAACGTAACGTCTAATTCGAACAAGAAAACAAAGTAACACAAAGTAACTTGTTAAGACCTGAAAAGTGATCCAAATAAGATTTTTCCTGTTGCATAACAAAACAACTAATTACAGGTCTCATTGAAGTGATTGTCGTCTTGTGTACTTCAAAAGGCCACAATCCAGGAGGTGATGTTAACCATTCTGATCCTTTCCACCAAAGGTTGTGAGGGTGAACTGAAGTAATGTCAACACCTCGAGAAGCAATATCTGCCGGATTAGAATCAGTAGGAACATATTTTCAAATTTGAGTTGGCATAAGTTCTTGAATGTGAGCCACGTAATTTTCTACTAGTGCATTTCCAATTGGCTATGTAGAATAAAGCCATGTAAGAACAACCTGTGAATCAGACCATGCGTGACATCGTTCAATTGGAACATTTCATTCAGTAGCAACAACATGAAGAAATTTAGTTGTGAGAAGAGCTGCTCTAAGTTCTAATCGTGGAATAGTCATCCGAACATCTGATTTCAAAAAGGACTGAAGACTCTTAATCGCTGTTAATTTTGTTGAAGCCATAAAAATTTGCGCGTGAACTTCGACAGAGTTTTCACAAATTCGTGAGTAAAGAACAGCAGCAATAGCTCTGCGACTTGCGTCTGCAAAATCAATGCAAATGAAATTCAGCTGTATTATGGTATCCAATTGGATTAATCGAGGAAGAAAAAGGACTCCTGAATGCTTAAGTCGAGCATTAAGTTTGATCCAGTGATCAACGAAATTTTTGGGAAGAGATTCGTCCCAATCAAATTTTTCATACCATAGGTCTTGTAAGAGAAACTTTACAATTAAAAGAACAGGAGCAAGCCACCCACATGGATCATACCATCTTGCAAGACTAGCAAGGATAGATCGTTTTGTTGGATTTCTATCTACATTAGGTGATAAAGTGACTTGAAATTGGTCAGATGTAGGCTCCCAAGCAATTTCAAGTTCAGACACTAAACCATGCATAGCTAGTGCCAAGTTAGACGCAAAAGTACTTCTTCAGGTAAATCTTCTAAAATTCCAGGTCCATTGGCAATCTATTTCCTTAATGAAAATCCACCAACGTTAAGGAGTCCAATTAATTGATCACGTAATTCTCGAGCTGTGTTTATATCATCTGTACCCGAAAGAAAATCATCAACGAAACGATCTTGTTCTACCACAGATAATGCCAAAGGTCAAGATGTAGTTTCATCTTTACAGAGTTGTTGAAGTGTATGAAGTGATAAATAAGGAGAACAAGAAGCTCCATAAGTCACTGTAAGCAACTGATAATGAATAGGTTTTTCATTAGGATTTGGTATCCACACAATTCCTTGTAAATCAACATCTCGATCGTTGACACGAATTTGACGAAACATCATTCGAATATCTGTACAATAAGCAATACGGTGTCTTCGCCAACGTGTTAAAACTATTGGTAGTGTAGTTTGAAGTTTCAGACCAGCATGAAGAACATCATCAAAACTGAAACCACTTGAAGTTGGTTTGGATGCGTTGAATACAACTCGAAGCTTCTTTCCATGATCCCTGGTCTGCCAAATCCCGTGATGTGCAATGTAGTGAATAGGGGGTGAGGAATCACGAATTTGTTCATCGGTAAGTGACCGCATGTGTCCATGACTAAGATATTCATCGATAAAACGAGCGTATTCTTGAGTCATATCCGGTAGTTATGTAATCTTCGATGAAGCATTTGCAAGGTAGTGATAGCACTTGGTAAACTTTCGCCAAGATATTGTAAACTTTCACGTTTTAAAGGAAGTCGAACAATATAACGACCATTATTATCTTGTCGATGTTTCTTAAAAATATCTTCACACTCTCTATTAATCGACGAAACTCGAATAATGGTAGGAATAGTTTCTACTTCCCAAAATCGTTGAAGAAGTAACGCAAGCCGGTCATGCCACTGAGGCGAAGTACTTTGTATACATGTAGTATATTTCATAGTTGTTAAATCTTAAATACAAGCTCGAGCACGTCCTGCCAAAAACCAACCAAAAATTGTTTGTGAAGCAGTAATTTCATCTTGAGAATAAAAACCAGATTTGAGAATACGAGATTAAACATCTGCGCCAATTAATATATCAACTGTATGAGGTATTGCAAAACTAGGATCTGCAAGATCTCCAATGTCAATCCAATTTTTGATTATTTCAGGGTGAAGTTGTACTGAAGGGGTTGAAAGTCCAAGTTTCTGAACGCAATATGCATCAATTGTTAAATAATTCTCTGTCCTTGGTAACAAAATTTTAAGACTAGCTTTTGCACGAGCTTGAATACCTTCTTTTCCACCAACCCCAACAATGTCTGTTATCTGAGTTTCACAAGGAGCTTTTATTCGCGAAACTAATTTTGTGGTCACGATTGTGATTTCAGAACAAGCATCAATAAGAGTACTAACTCGTACTTTAGATCCTCGTGAACAAACAAGATAAATCTGTGCTGTGGGAAGAACGGCTAGTCATCTTTGACTATTTTAAGTAGTATCAGCGGATTTCTCAGTAGGAATATCTAATTTTCGTTATTTAGCTGGTGTAGGTTCTTCTTTACTTATAGAAAGTTGCTCTTCATCTACATGTAATAAAGTGTGATGAGTTGCACTACATGTTTGACATGTTGAACGAGATGGGCAAAATCGAGCTCCATGTCCCAAACGTATGCATTACAGCACAAACGCTCACGTGTTACGTGGTTCTTTCTGGTATCTACAGAAAGATTTTGGAACTGGGGACAGTGCCCAATATAATGTGGACTTTGACATAATGAACAGGATGAATGCATTAACACGAGTAGCCAATGAAAATCTTCCTCTATTACTTTGCATAGGTTTTTTTATCAGGTTTAGTTTCTGCGTTTGTAGATTTTGGAACTTGAAGATTAAAAATTTGAGGTGGTTGAAAAAGTTTGATTGAATTTAAAAATTGGCATCGTCGCTGTAGAAAGTTGGTGAGATTTGCATAAGTCGTAACATTATTTTGAGCTGTGTTAAAATTTTCTATCATTTAAAGTCTTTCCAATTCAATTTCCCAAGCTCTGCGAGTTACTGGATCCATTGACGTTGCAGCAAACGAAATTAACCAATCATCCCAATATTGAACAGGACAATCCAAAACTCGAAGCTGATCTCAATGTGTATTAAAAGTGTCGAGAGGCGTTTGTATTCCAGAAGCAGACTCCTTTTCCAATGGCGTGAGTTTTCGTAAAGCCATAATATGATTGTGTACAAGAAGACGACGATCTTCATATCGACTTCCAAGTAGAGCCCAAGCAGAAAAGTAATTGGAATCAGTAATTTGAATTTGCTCGATTGCAGCTTTTGCATCACCTTGTACATAACTCTTTAAATAAAAGAACTTTTTAACATTGCTAATAGTTTATTTTCATGAATAATGCTGTAAATAAATCACTGAAAGGCTCCACCTCACGTTTCCCAGAGAAGCATGGAATAGAAATTCGTGGTAAACGAGGACCAGAAAGAGATCCAGTTTGTGTACCAATAAAATTCGACGTTTCTGGAGCAATCATTGAATTTGAAAACATCCGTGATATGACATCGTAAAGATGAGCACGACTGGTTTACATACTCTCCTTCTATTTTTGTGTAAATTTCTTGACATCGTCTTCAGGGTGATTTTGTAGCAGAGTTGTGTGATTAGCTAAAAAATCTGACCAATAATTATCAAGAAGCTCGAGCCGTACGTCAAAAAATCCATTAGTCCAGCTTTTATTTGGTGCGTCTGTGACAGTTTGAGCAAAATGCTAGTGAACTTTGAATAACTTTTTGGGTTGCAAGAACGTCTTGATCCGCTAGAAAGACGATTACAATTAGATCGACATTCGCCGGAGCTTCTCTCTTTTTTTTCGACGTACGAACGGATGTCATCACGTATTATGCATAAAAAGTCGCCCGTAACCGCAAATAAATATTTGGTGTACTGGACATTAATCTTAGTTACATATTTATAAGAAAATTAGTCGATGGTTAGATCCAGACAAAATAAAAAAACCGCTGCTAACTGCATTAGCAGAATGCTTTCTCAAAGAATTTCGAAGAAAAAAGTAATTATATTTAAAATCTCAATATTTTATTTCTTTAAGAAAAAAATCTAAAATTAGTATGATTTATTAAAATATTTTCTATTTTTGATTTGTTATACACAGCACTTAGAAAGGTACTTTTTGATCTAAAACATCCTTAATAAGATTCAATTAACTAAATTTGTTAATTTAATTACGATGTTAGTAAGAAGCGACCCAGAAAACAATGAAAACGATATGTAGATCCAAAAATAGAATTTTTTTAAAAAAACACTTAAATAAGGCACTATTTGATCTAAAACTCTAAAGAAGGTCTAACAAACAGAATTTCTTAATTTCGATTTAATATTCGTAAAGAACAACCCAGAAAACCATAGAAACGATATAAAACTCAAAAATAGAAATATTTTTCAAAAGCACTTAAATAAGGTATTTTTTATTAAAAACATCCTTTATAAGGTCCAATTAACAAAATTTATTAATTTTAATGTGATATTTGTAAAGAGCAACCAGGAAAACCATGAAAACGATATGAAACTCAGATAAATGGAAATTTTTAAAAAAAGCACCTAAATAAGGTTCTTTTACTTTTAATCATATTAAATCTAAATCAATACTAAATTATAAATTATACAATAACTATCCAAAAAACACAATATAAACTTTAAATATCAACAATTGATCTTAATATTAAATAATTAGGTATTTTTGCCTTAAAAAAACGTAAATTTTTCATGAAAAATACCCTTAAGGTCCAATCGATCCCAAAATTCAATCAGTTCTTAAGTAAAATATAAGAAATATGTGTGCAGAATTTCAAGTCGATATCTTTATTCCTTCGAAAGTTATCGTGCGACAAAAAATCGTTACATACATCCATACACACACACGCACACACAGCACACACACATACATACATACAGACTCTTTCTAAAAATACGTTTTTGGAGTTTAGGAACCTTTAAAACGTTGAGAAAACAAAAAAAACGGAACCAAAAATTTTTACCGTTACAAAGCTTTCTCTTTGAGAAAGCAAAAAACCGCTGCTAACTAAAAAACAAAATTAATTGTATTTAAAATCTCAATATTTGACTTCTTAAAAAAAAATTCTAAAATTAATATGATTAATTAATATATTTAATATTTTTTATTTGATGCAAAAGCACTTAAATAAGGTACTTTTTGATCTAAAACATCCTTAGTAAGATCTAATTAACGAAATTCATTAATTTAAATACGATATTAGTAAAAAGCGACCCAGAAAACTATAAAAATAATATGTAGTTCTAAATTTTTTCTAAAAACACTTAAATAAGGTACTATTTTATCAAAAACACCCTTAACAAGGTTCAACTAACGAAATTTCTTAATTTTGATGTAATATTCGTAAAGAGCAACCCAGAAAACCATAAAAACCATATAAAACTCAAAAAATAGAAATTTTTTTAT
>JAPYZE010004910.1:0-19416 GCA_030522805.1 Leptomastidea abnormis | reverse complement strand
AAACTTGTGGACTCGGCTAGATCTGCTATTTAAAATTTTTACATGTATTTTAGATGGGGAAATTAATAAATATGAATAAAAGTATCACGGTAATGACAAAACGCTACTAAAACGCTATTTTAAAGCTCTAAATGAATTTTAAGCTTCGCCTTTGAGACAATTTGATATTCTTACCATCTACTTTTATATACTATTTTTTTCCTAGCGCTAATTTGATTCTACGCGGAGATACGACACATTACGGTAATACAGAATAAAAAACCCTTATATGATAATCTAAAAAAGTAAGTATTTTACTGGTAGGCTGCACTTTATGCGGGAGGTCAGAAATTTAACAAATCTTGAGGACAAATGTAAAACTTGAAAAAAAAGATATTAATTTTTAATTTTTTTCATCATACTGTAGAAAAAAGTTGAATTTGCGTTTATATAGGTCTACTGTTAAATTTTGAAAAAGAAAGAAATAAAAATATTGACTGGATGCAAGGTCAAAATTCGAAACTCCGACTGAGGACATGTGCCATTACCGTGATATTTTTGTCCTTTTTTATTTCTTGTGTCGACATCATTAATTTGTAAGGTCCGAAATGTAATGTACCTTTTAAATATCATGTTACTATACCCGAAAATTTTTTTTTTCAAAATTTAATTATGATTAGTTAAGTTTTAATAGGCCAAGACATGAAATTCACAAACAAGTTTTTTGAGAATAAGCCATATACTCTCGCAGATGGTTCGGATTACGAGCTAGACTGCTTTTTGCGCCAGTGTATATAGGTACCTATATATATAATAAAAGCAGCAGTAGCAGCTTGCGACGATATAGGCTTGTGGTGTGTGGACGACCCTGCTACTGCTTTCTATATGCTGCTTTACGGCGATCGATCGGCATCAACCGGATTTTTCTAGTTTTTCCCCATGTGTATAAAGCTAAATGGGCCAATGAGTTTTGGAACTATGAGTGCGTGGTAGAAATATTTGTATTAATGTAAGTGCGTGCGTGTGTGTATGTGTGTGTTTCGCTTTTGGGATGTGCATAGTGTGGAGGATAGGCCACAATTGTTTGCCTTTCATCGTCTGGTCTATGAATTATTGTTGGATACTTGAATTATGGAAGTGTGTGTATATGTGTGTGTGTGTGTGTGTGTGTGAGCTTTGTCAAAGTGGATGGACTATGGGTTGTATGTACATTGGTGTATAAAAGTGAATCTTTGTCGATGAAAGTGAAAAGGACTTTTGTATGTAATGGGATGACTTTTTTTTTCTTTGCCGGAAATAGCATTTGAGAGTTTCTTCTTTTTTTTTCTTTTTGATTTTCAAGTAAATTGAGATTTTGTGTTTTTCAATTAGGTACTAGTGTTATTCAATTAGATTTCAATAGACTGTTAAAAATCAATTAAGTTTGGTTTTGTGTATACTTAAACATTTAAATTGAAAAAAAAAAAGATATAATGTCACACTAATTTGTTTAATTTTTATTATTCAATTAATTGGTTTCTTCGTTGTTGTAATAAGTGCTATTAAATTTTTTAATCATTTTTATAGGTACGAACTTTAATTAATATCTGATAAAAGTGAAAATAAAATTTTTATATTAAAAGTACCTTGAAATCAATGAAAATTATCAATGTAATATAACTCATCGGTAAAATTTAATAAATTAGATAAAAACACTACTTCCCTGTCCTAATCAAAATTTTTGCAGCAGCAATCAAGCGCAAACTTTAATCCTAAATATATAAACTCATTAGTTTCGCGTGTAATACAATACTTATTACTTATCATACAAATAACACAAAAATAAATATAAAAATATAAAAATACCTACAGACGATATATCAAATAAAAACAAAACAAAAAAGATATTCCTAAACACAAAGCAAGCGATGAAGCATAAAAGCCAAATGACAATCAAGAGAAAGTCTATCTCATTGTATCGTTCGTCGCTAAAGCCACAATCAATCAATCAAACAATAATTTTTCGAGACCTGATATTATACGCGGATATATATATATATATATATATATATATATATATATATATAAGCTATGTGTATGTAAGAAAGAAAAAATAATGAAAGTGAGGAGAAAAAGAAAAAGCTCGCATATCTTGATATAATATAAATAGGTATATATTTCTCACGAGTTGCCGTGGATAAAGCCTAATCACCGAGGTGCGATAAGAACGGTCTATATAGATATATACAATACATACATGCATGAAAGTGCATTGTCTCGTTGTATGTTAGTTGGTAGGTAAAAAAAAGGATAATTATACACATTAACACACTTTTTATTTATGCTAAAAAAAAGGATAAATTAGCTTAGGTTTACTAGCGTTGGTAGTCACGTGATATATTTCGCGGAATAACGTGTGTCGCTTGGTTTTTTTGTCGTTTGTATAATGAGGAAACTATCGTATGTTGTTATAAAGTGCAGCATGTAATGTTGTTGTATATTTATATTTGCATAATTTGAAATTTATAAGTTTTAAAAATTTATTGATTCTTTTTTTTTGTAATTAAATATTAATCGTACCGGACAAAAGTAATTACAAACATGTTGTAGAAACATCAATTAAATATTGAATTTAGTAAATTTTAAAATATATACGTAAAGTTCAGGAGTTTATATTACTTTCAATCTAATATGCATCATATACAACGTCATAAACAAATTATTCATAATTTTTTCCATAATTATACAATTTCAATTAACGAGGATGTAATTTACACAGTTATAGGTTTATGTAAATCCCCTTACAAAAAAAAACTCATTAATAAATCATTAATTTTTAGTCTAACACTGCTAAAATTAAAATAATATTCACAGGTAATGACCTCTTAAGCTTTTTTTTTTTTTCCAAGACCGATGCGATCTTGTAAGATATGTTCATCCGGCATATTTCGATCAACGTACATACATACATTAGTCTATAGATGCAATGCATATACCTTGCCGCTCGCAATATCTCAACGATGTCACCGATAAGAAGAAACTCGTGCGATATGAAATGTGGTAAAAAAAAGGCCATTACAACACATGCAACGCAGAGATAATTTGAACACAAATTAAAAGAGAGAAAAAAAAATTTAAAAAAATAAGAATTGTTTGCATATACAAAAAATTGCATAACTTATTTCTGCTCCTTTAACTTTCGGCAACAAGTCGACTACTGAAAATTTTAAATTTATATAAATAAAATGCTAAAAAGCTGTTGGAAAATTGCCGAATAAGAAAGAGTTAGGAAGAAGAGTAAAGAGGCTGGAAACTTCCAATACGCAGACTCCGTTTCTCTCTCTATCATCTCTCACACACGTCAGCTGATATATAGCTTACCGGCATGATTATATATACCTACTATACTCCTTTTTCACTTTTCACGATTAAATACTGTAAATATCGAAAGATTTATGTATATTATCATAGTAGGTATATACATATAGTAATATAGATTTCCCACCTATATAAGTCTCGTGCTAATTTTGGTTTATTCACGTAGTTTACACGTGACGCGGGAAAGAAAAAAAAAAGAAAATGAGAGAGAGAGCTTCTAAACTTGCGTCACAAGTTAGCGGCTAAAATTTTCATCTTTTTCAACCCAATACACGACCAGGATGTTTTACGATTTTAATAGTAAAAATAAATTTACGTATTTTTGTATTAGATGTATCTATTATAACCCAATATACAAAATTTCAAAATGGATAAAAAAAAATCGAGTGAAAATGTTTGATAGCATGTAATATATATTATACAGAGATTACAGAGTAATATTATATACTAAAACTTACCCCATTGCTTCTTCGTACGTCCAAGTACAGTATGTTTTTTAGGATTGTAAAGTCCGTCCTTAAACTTTTCCCAATTTGTACGATTATCAATTCTACGACTAGGACTTGATCCTGGATCAGATTGCGTACCGTTAATACTTTTTTGCTTAGTTGGCGAGCCCATCTTCTTTTTCTTCTTCTTCTTTTTTTTTATCTTCTTTAAGATTTTACTTTAAAAAGTGTATATAAGGGAGGGTTGTTATATATACTACAGGGGATGATGGCAATTAATACAGGTATAGTTATATATATATATATATATATATATATATATTTTATCAGCTACTACAATCACTCGTTAAAAACTTGAACACCCACACGTACATATATATAATGTATATACACCCACAACACCTTTGAGTGTAAAAAAGAGGCAGTAGATAGATAGATAGATATAGGAGGGTCTCACTAATTTAACACCCAAACATTGATATCTATACACACACACTAACACACGTGTCGCGAGCGCGCGAATAAGAAAAAAAATGAATTTGATTTTGCACTTGCAACACACTTGCACAAACTACCTAACTAGCACACAAACAACAGAGCCGGTTCTGTCGAATAAATCTCTCTCTCTCTCTCTCTCTCTCTCACTTTCGATGTTTAGTCGGCGAGCGCCGGGCGCGCACTGTGCGTTGCTTCTCGCGCTATGTTGCTCTCTACTATACCCTACACACTTTATCACAGTGTGCGTATGTGTGTGTGTGTGTGTGTGTGTATTATATAGAGAACAGCGATCGCGCTCACAGTCAAGTCACTCGCGGCCGCAGCAAGCAGCAATAACGATCTTACGTTCTGTATGTATGTGAGTCTTCATCTGTGTATGTGTGTGTATGTAATCTTTTATGTATGCCTATGTGTGTAATTGTGTATATGTGTGAATACTAGTGTGCTGCTTCTGCTGAATACGCGTGCGCTGCTGCTTATAGTTGCGTTGCCCCGGCCCACGGCAGCGGGCAACGACGACCGGCGGTGTCGGGTGGTGGTGGTGGTGGTGCTTACGTACGTAGGTTATAATACACGTCTCCTTCTCCTCCTTCTTCTCCTCTTCCCTAGTAAAATCGGAGTTCTATCTGTGCATGTGTTTAAGAGAGAGAAAGAGAGAGAGAGAGAAAACTGGCTGAGAGATGTTACTGCTCCGACAACGAAAAAACCGGAGTCGCGAGGGGGGCGACGTTGCCGTGGCGCCCGATAATATACATATATGTGTGTGTACATACGCGAGTTTGGTGGCCGGTGGGGCTATTTAAATATTATATATAGCAAGAAAGAGAGAGAGAGAGAAAGTGCGAATGAAGTTTCTGAAGCGCTTGCGTATAGATATTGATATGCGTGTGTGGTTTGTGTGCTGATGTAAAAGCGCGATGTTTTGTAAATGTAGGCATGCCAGAGTAGTTTTTTGCTGAGGAAAATGATACAAATAAATTTCTTTAAGATTATCCGATTTTATCGATTTTTTTTAAATTAAGATCGGTATTTTTATCCTCAGTTCTCAGGTTTTTAAATGAACATTAAAAAAAACTGATGATGAAAATGAAATTGAAAAAAAATGACTAATGAAAAATTAAATGAATTGGATTTGAGAATAAAGTTTATTATATTATATATATTAGAAATTTTTTGAATATTCCTTATGAATAATAAAAAAATTTAGATCATGATTTGGTAAAATATTTGAAAGATATAACAATTTATTTAAAAATTAATTGATTTATTCATTTGTATACTATAAAAAAATCTACTATTAACAGATTTTATAAAAAAAAAACATTTTTTTACCGTTATATTACATTGATTAGTATTATTTATTATAACATCTAATATTAATATAAATAATTGCATAATTAATATCATAACAGTTCAAATTTTCCGAGTACAATTTTTTATTCCCAATATTTAGTATTCTTCAAACTAAAATCCGTATTGAAAGTCTTTTATAAATTCTCGCATCAAAGCGACAATAAATTGTCATCTATCAATGATTAAGTGTCGGACTTGCGACACCAAGTGAATAACACAATAACAAAAATCCAATTAATTAATTAATTTAAGTAACCACTATAAACATCATACATTTGTATATCAAAATTCAATTCCGCAATTCTAATAATTGTAAAGCTATCAATTATTATAAAAACTTACAGAAAATCAGTGCCACATAAATTTAGCCATTAATTTTCTCCTATTAGCACATGCATATCTCCTAAATGGAAACCTACTTGGAGCAATGATATAAAGGCATCTCGAAAGGCATTCATTTTAATCTTCAAACCAAAATCCAAATCCGGAATGAACCAGATTGCATGGATCAATTTTAAATTCAAAAGAACAAAGAGAGTATATAAGAGGGGAGCAAAATATATTATATCTTGGGATGGAATCTCCCTCTTTTTTTTTTTTTTTTTTTGTACACGACAAGTAGCGCATTTGTATGTACGCCTATAACTTGTGAAGGCAACGTTGTAGGTTCACTTTATTTTTTATTCTTCAAAATGCATCGCAATATCTTTCTTTTCTCCCTTTCCTGCACTTATAATAATAAGTATACCTGCTCGGTAGTTTCTGCGCTTTGTGCACTAAACACGTGTGTGAATATGTGTATGTGTGTATGTATGTGTTTCTTTTTTCTTTTTTTTTTTAGGGGTACATATACCCTTAGCTCTGCTTTTTTTATAACGTCTATACCTATATAACGTAGTGGTTCTTATTGCGTATCTCGCGTTTGTGTGAGATTTTTTTTTTGTGGGACAAGATCATCCTTGCTTGGATCTCGTATTCGTTTTTTTATAGATTGCTGCTGAGATATATCGTGTTCTTTTATTTTGTTTTTCTTTCTTTCTTTCTTCTTTTTTTTCTTTGGGATTGGATCGACCTCGAGATCGACACGCGTGCTGGACTGTGAGATCTATACGTATAAGTACAGGATATGTACATATACTTGAAGTTATATCTGGATGATCAATTTAGTAATTCTTAAAAATGTATCAATCTTAATATTTTTAATGATTTTATAAAATTATGGATTAATATTCAATTTGAAAAAAAATATATATTAAAAAAGATATATGAAAATCAAACTTCAAAGAAATTTTTTGTGAATTAGCCAAATTGCTATTCGTATAGTTATAGTTTTAATTTTAAATATTTTGTTATTCTTTTTTAGAAGGGTAAGAGATTGCTTATGCTACTTTTCTTTATAAAAAAACATGTAGCTGTTTCCGGTTTATTTTCATTTTTCGATTTTTTTTTTATGGTGGTAGCTGGAAAATAACTTTGATAAATGTTATAAATTTGTCAAAAATTTTTTTCTTGTTTTTCACACATTTAATTATTTTTTAATGCGTTTTTTTTCAATATTCGTAATTTATTTTACTAATTATACATATAAATTAATATTCTTTAAATATTCATCAATGAATTTTAAATACACAATCTTTTATTCCAAACATTTCCACCCATTAAGTCTTGTCATTGAATTTTTCCCAATCATAATAATTTCTCTCTATATCAACCTCTAAAAAAGTGAAAAATAAAAAAACCCCCCAAAAAATTAATTAGATCAATACAAAACAAAAGATTTTCCACAGCCTCCCAGCCTCTTATTTACTCATAACATAAATAACCGAGACCTTGCCACATCAAGCGAAAGAATACGAGAAGTATAGAAAAAGAGAGTCGATGTAACTATAATAACACGCATCATAAAAAAAAAAATTCATCCGGGGAAAAAACCACACATGATAAATTTCTGGTTCTGTTGGTCGCGCCTATAATATAAGTCTGTATAAGAGAAATCGGAGAATCGGTAAAAACAACCGTTACCCTTACACGTATATAATATGAATGTTATGTTATGTTATGTATATATCCTTGATATAGACTCGAGGACGATCCAGGGCCAGTTCGTTACTTTACACGTAAAAATATGTATTGTGCAACTGCTTTTCTTGCGACACGCGATATATATGTAAGTATACCAACTTGGTCTCACCTTGGTTTCCCGGTACCATAACAACCGATCGATCGATTGAAAGAAAATATATCTGTTGATCGTTGATGGTCGTTGTATAAGGTATTAGCTGATATTACACTATATACGATGTTTACTCAAACATACTTTATGTTAAAATGATATATACTGTTGTTGGAATTCATGTAAATATTATGGCTTTTTTAATGAACAATTTCAGTTGTAATTTTAATTTTTTGTGTTTGATGCTTCGTTTTTTAAGAGTATAATATTGGATACAGCTAGTAATGTAATGTTTCTTTTTTTTTTTACAATACCTTATTGCTCACGTTTTTAATAAACATGCATTACATATACGTGTTCATTAAACTTAATAAAATAAAAAAAAAATTAAAAATAAATTAAAAATGAGAAAAATAAAGTAAACCAATTATAGTTTAACAGAAACTTATGAAAAACAACAGGATCTTACTTAATTCCCTAAGAATCCTTGATCATTATTTGAAAAATCATGTTGTAACGATTTTCATTGTCAATATTATGGGCCCAAGTTTTACATTCGATGTTAACAAGCTGATTGACTGGAAAATAAACGAAAAAAAAAAAATTAATAAAAACATTCATTTTATTTATGAAAATTGTAATATGTAATTGATGCATCCTTATATTATCACTTCAAGCAAATTATCTAGTCCACAGATGCTGATTATTTAATAATCGCTTGTTTAATGAAATCTTATATCATGTAAGCTTATATTATTGAGATAAGATTTGCAAGGAATGCACTATAAAAAATTTTTATGTAACATGTAAGTCTCAACTTTCAGACCGGAAAGGACTGATATGAATAATGACCTACTTTGTTGTTTATACTTTTATTTAACTTAAAAAAAAAAGGAAGACTTTGCTTAGATATATTAAAATTATTTGATCACCAATTCAAGGACATTTATTAAAAAAATTTCATTTGTAGTAACCACACGTAAGGTAACCAACATAAAACTACTTTTAATATATTTCACTAAAAATATGACATTGACAAAAAAACTCATCTATAATACATGAATTTATTTAAATGTATGAATATATATCGCAATGTCTTACCAGTAATATTTTTGAAATGTAACGCAATCATAGGTTGCAGATAACCATCTTGTCCAGTAAAAGGAAAGAACTGGATTGGAAAACCGGGTCCAGGTAGATATTCAAGTTCGCCTACAAACGGTGTATCCTCATCGTTTTGTGGTCCACATGATAACCAAACGTTAAACTAAAATAAATAAAATTAATAATAAAAAATTTATAGAGATTGTGTGTATAAATGAAAAAAAATAAAGAAAATTACTTTGTCATCGGTATTGCGTATGAATCGTTGTAACCATTCTGGCATATCATCAGGTAAAATCGAGGCTTGATTAAACGGATCGGGTCTCCAATAAAATCTCTGTTTTTAAATTATTACAAGATTAAAAAAATAAAATTTCACAATACAATATCCCCAGTATATAAAAAATCAAACGTAAAATATTATTCAAACCTTATTAAATTTAATATAAATACAAGGCTGAGGATTGGTAGATGTGTAACCGTAAGGTTCACGCGAGCACTGGTCCAGAGTTGTGATATCGAATAAACATGGTTTGAGACTTGTGTTACGAGGTGATACGTTTTTGCAGTTTACATCGTACATCGTTTTGTCGACTTTATATTCTGTCACAAAATGTAATGGATAATTTAACAATATTAGATTGACTGTAACATTTGACATTGTAAAATAAAAATTATACCTGATAGAGTCTCATTGATTGCTGTTATGTAGTCTGTAAGTTGACCATATTCGTCATTTTCGTCGATTAAGATCATAGCGGGATCTGCGTATGGTATAATGTTTGGCTTCATTCCAATACCTAATTTTTTCGTATAAGGTTATTTTATTTTCTTTGATCAATGTTTTAACCAAAATTTGTAACTAAATAACGTCGACAAATTTATGTAAAAAACATCGAGATCAAATTTTAGTAAAATTAATTAAATTGTATTCATAATTATATAATTTCATTGTATTCATAATTATGTAATTAAATATAAAAAAAAAATTAAAAAATTATCTATAAAACAGCTTGAGAAAAAAAATGTTTTACAACCTGGACCTCGAGTACCGAGAGAAGCCAAACGTTTAACTCTGGCAGGTGTAGGCGCAGATTGACTTGAGCGTTTGTCGTATTGAAAAATCGGTTTATCATGAGCTGTCGCGTATTTGTATGCTATCCACATTTGTAAAGCCATGAAGGAAAAAAGGGCCGAGTAAAAGCATAGGTATAACAGGCCAAAATCACCTAAATGAATAAGAAAGAGAAAATATGTATGAGTTAGTGTAAACGAAATCGGTAAACATAAAACAGGTTATAAAAATCGGTTGAATCAATTGAGTATAATTTTATTTTTGCCATAATTGTCTTTTCATACGCGGTTGTATAAATTAATTTGAGTGATCAGAAAATAAGTAAAAAAATCGTATGGCATTCAATTCAAAGTAATTTAATCAAGTCAGCTGTGTTTAATTCTTTTTTTTTTTTTTCGACGATTGAATGACAAATATATATGTATAGATACACTTGCCGATTTGAATCGAACGTAATTTAACAAAATTAACACGATAAACTTTTCAACTGTCACGCGATAAATAAAGATATTCAATTTTTATAATATATGTATAAACAATTAATACCCCATTCCTGAGCTGTTCTGCCGAGCACAGAACGTCTGTCTTTATCCCAAATAAAGCGCAAAAAATTTTCCGTTGCTCCATACTCAGGTTGTGGTTTTCGTTCTTTATAATACTTTTCGTCGTGTATATTTTTAATTGGTAAGCTAAAATGATCGCGTGTTACTCGCGTTGGTCTTTGCGATGGTTGCTGCATTTCTTGTTTCTTTTTTTTTTTTTTTTAGATTTTCTTATTTATTGATTATTATAAATAATTTTGATTGACGATCTTGTTTACAAACGAAAGTTTAACGGTTTTGACAGCTGTTATGTGAATCAAGCTGATTTTTGTGTGAAAGAAAATTTTTATATATTATGTTGCGTAGCTGTATTCAGTTTATTAAGTAGATAACATGTGAGTATATATTCAGATGTTTTGATATTTGTTTTTTTTTTGTATTTATTATTGATTAATAATCGATTCTAATTTAATAACTTTATTAAATATTTATTTAATATTAAAATAGTTGGTACATAAAATTTTGAAACCGTAAAATAAACATTATAAAAATTAAATTGTATCTACATTGTACTTTATTTACTTAATTAAATCATTTATCTTTCATAAAGTTACATTCATCAATAATGAAATTAAAAATTATAGAAAGAATGATAAAATTAAAAAAAAATACATTTGATAACTATTTTATCATCTGTTGATATTATCTATTAGATTTCATCATCACCTGTTAGATAGCAGCACTTTATCAACAAATCGGAAATGCCAATATCTTTTTTGTATTATTATTTTTTTTAGCAAATAAAACGTAATATTAATAACAACATTAAAATGTAAATTTAAGAATTTTTAATTTTAACAATCTCAACAGACAAATTATTCCATTCTAACATTCATAAGAATATTTTAACAACTTACACACATAAAAATCATTATTCAATCAAAATAATTTTTTATAAAACCAGAATAATTTTTTTTAAAGTAAATCTTATAAACAATAAACATTCTGCTCGTAGTAATACGTGGTAATACACTAATTTCAAATATTCCCGGCTAAAAGGTGTAGCGCCACCAAGCGGAGCTTTTTCTAATTATACAGGGTGAGAGAAGTAATAACAGCTGCGCGAGACACGAGCAAATACACGCAGCATCTACAGCATATCTATATATATTATATCCCTGCCATATCTAGCAAGCAAACCACACTTGGAGAAAAGAGAAACGTGCACGACGGACAACGACGCGGCGCAAAGAGCAACAGGAGAGAGAGAAAAAAAGTAAGAAAAAAAGGTAGTACGCGAGAGACGGCGTGTCGTTCAAGATGCAAAATAAGAAGAGTGTCAGAGCAGAGTGAGGAGATGGAGGAGAATCGCGCCATAATAAAAGAGTATAAGTCATAGTCATCATCTCTCAATCTCAAAGCAGATCAGCAACAGTTCTTTCTCGAAGATGAAGTATGTGAGTGAGTGAAAGAGAAAGAAAGTACATAAACACATTCACGCATCAGGCATCATACATCGCACGTATATAAATACAAGACTATAAGATTTCGTGAATACTGAGGAATTTGTTTTACTGTTTTGCAACGAGTGAACTCAAAGTGTCAACTTATGCTCACGAAAACTATCGTCCGACTAATTGCGTTATTATTATCACCGGCATATTATATTAGCCGGTGTGTAAAAATAACGTAAGAGCAACGTTCAACGTGCCTCTCTGCCATATACGATCACGCACGGATATAGGAGAGAGTTGGATCATCTGATTATCATCGTTGGATCTACAGGACAATAATTATATCACGTTGTATTGGTATATATAGTGTTTGAACATGTGTGGTACGAAACAATTTAAAAAGTGAATTAACAAGTGACAAAATTATATGTACTTTCTCAACGTTGACTTTTTGATCGGTTGTTGTAACAACAAACCTTGTATATACAAACACTGTAGGTCTAGTGCAGGAGCTGAAAAACAACCTAAAAAAAACATTCGACGAACGCAGGCCCAGCATTATTACATCTTTCGACAGTTGACCAAGCGAGTGCATATTATTTGCAGCTAAAGAAAAGGAAGAGAATCAATCTTTATCAGTAAAGGTATAATTTAATAATAATTATGGTATCCAAGAATTAAAATAATTTACAGATCGTTAAAGAATACACTACATTCACATTCGTAAATTACTAGTAAGGTCATCTAATCATAATTTAGCGAATCTCACTCGCGAATTTTCGTCTTGTATTTCATAGGATACATACGTTTTTGTTACACAGCCTTATACGCACCTAATAAGTATAACGGCTGCAGGTGAGAGAGGAAAAGAGAGCTTCCCCTTCCACTATTATTTTTTTTTTCTTTTTCTTCTGTGGCTCTTTTTTCCACTTTCTATTATGTATCTCTATATACCAAGTTGTATTATTTATTTCGTTCTTTCTTACAAATGTTATTTATCATGATTAGCACAGATATACTTGCTTATAGTCTAATTGCAATAATCCTATATTCTTAATTATTTCTTTTTAATATTTGTCTACAATAAGTAAGACTAACATCATATCCTTGCCATCATCACCTGGTCCTTCCTTTCTTCCCCCTCTCTACCACCATCCTTGTTTACGCGCCACCGGTACTACACTCTGGAATTTTCCACATTTCGGGGATCAGATGAGAATATAAGGGGAAAGGGGCGGTAATGTGTATATATGGAGAAAGAGAGACAAGAGTATGAATTCGTGTGTGTGGGTATATTATATGTTGTATTATTATATATCGGATCAGTCACGAGTCACGCGGTGTATTATATATAATACGTATTGCTCGCTCTCGCCCACACTTCACGGGGGAGTATAGAAAATGAGAAGAGGGGCAAATAGTAAACATACGCAGCTTTACGTGCTGGACGATATTATATACGGAGCAACCGGTTTAGTTATAGCTCTTCTGTATAGCTATATCTTATAAGTATATTTTATACAAGTACATTAAAAAATTATATATAAATATATAAATGTAATAGATAAATATATGTATGATGGTGGCAGCAGTACTGCCTTACTATATAGTTAATGTGTATTGCTGCTGCTCCGGTATATGTTTTTCTCTCCCTTCGTACATACATGGACAAACTCTCTTTCTCTCTCTTTCTTTCTCTTTCTATTTAGCGCTCT
Organism: Leptomastidea abnormis; assembly: GCA_030522805.1. NCBI lineage: Eukaryota > Metazoa > Arthropoda > Insecta > Hymenoptera > Encyrtidae > Leptomastidea > Leptomastidea abnormis. The sequence goes on along the minus strand of JAPYZE010004910.1, from coordinate 5,717 downwards.
TCCTTCTGAGAGAATATTACGTGCGTATATGTATGTGTTCATGTTTGTTTTCTCTGTTCTTCCTTCTCCATCTCTTTCGCACACGCCACACGGCTGAGTTTATATGCGGGTTTTGTACGAGAGGCAGCAGGAGGAACATACAACTCTCTCTCTCTCTCTCTCTCTCTCGGTGCGCACCGTGTAGACTATAGCATACTCTGTACTGTAGTAGGCACTTATTCCCTATTTTCGCGCCGTGATAATACACATCCGAGCGAGAAGAGTGTATGACATGTGTGTGTATGTGTATGTGTACAATAATTCTACCCCTCTCTCTCTCTCTCTCTCTCTCTCTTTCTTTCTCTCGCACGTATTGCTGTAATATATACACAATTCACATCATCCGTTTTGCCTCTCTTTCTTCCTTTATATATTTATATTTGTTCGTTTTATTCGCAGGTTAAACGGAGCAAACGGAGCAAATAAAGAAGAAGAAGGCGACGATGTCTGGTCTGAGTGGTCTCTGACATATATCATATTCGAAGTTGCTTCTTTCGCGCACGACGACGACGACGACAAACCGCTGTTCTTTCTCCTTCTCTCTCCCTGAATCTGTGGCAAAGAGGCTCGTCAATCTCGTCATCACTTAACTCTCACAGTGTGTGTATACCTATTATAAGTATACATGTATAGGCAGTCTCGGTATGAACAGCAGTCCCCAGTGTAAACGAGAACCATACATGTATAATATATGTATACAAGACATATAGGTACATATACATACATACACTAGCTTGTAAGGAAAGAGAGTAGGTGGAAAAGAAAGAGGAGGGCAGTGAATGAGTTATATAGTGTGTGAGTGCTCGAGCATCATCATCATCATCAGTTGATGTGTGTATATATGTATATGTATTATCAGACATAAGTGGCCGGCGGCCGGTAGCAGAACGCAGCCGCAGCCAGCAGCAGTAGGCAGTATAGCAGTAAGCAGCAGTAGCAGTCGGAATCCAAAGTGTGGAAGAACGAAGAGAAGCTCTCCGGACTGGGGCAGGCTCCGAAAGAGAGAGAGAAAGAGAGCTTTGCAAGCCGCTCCCTAGCGCATTTTGGGAGCGCTTATTTTATGTGAATGTGTGTAGTTTCAAGCCCGGTGTTACATACATACATACATACATACAATACATACATACAGGTCGGGTCGTCGCATATACAGTGTGTGCGCGCGCGCACGCGCGCCCTGTGGAGGAGAGGCCTCACTCTCTAAACCACCACACAAGTATATATATAATAAGTATAAGGAGGAGGTGAAAAAGAGGCCCGTTGCTGCTACTGCACTGGTTCTTCATCGTGCGGGTGTCGACGAAGACGACGACGAGGACGGTGGAAACTACGACAAGAAGTAAGAAGATTTAGCACGGTGGAGCAGCATATTACCTCGGCTACGGCATTGTCCGTTATCAAGCCGAAGCGAGAAGAAGAAGGAGGAGGAGGAGGAGGAGGTTCATGCACGTAACGAGTCTAGAATCAAGAAGCAAGACGTCGTCGACAACGACGATTATTACCACAAAGACGACGAGGACGACGAAGACGAAGACTATAAGGACATCAACAACAACGAAAAGAAAGAAGAAGAGGTCAACGACGACGACGACGACGGCAGCAGCAGCAGCTAGCTGTACTGGAGAAAAGCAGAGGCTAATATCGCTGTTATTGCTACTGCAGCGAGTACTGAGGAACGAGGCTGCTCGTCGTAGACGTGGTAGACGAAGACGAGAATTATTGTCGGCTACTACTGCTTCTACTTGTGTTAGTGAAGGCAATGCTGCCTACGCTCGCCTAATGCTTGTACTTGACGCCCCTATCAGTCGACTTGCAGTGAGTATTCATACATTTTTTTTTACTCTAATACAATTCCCATAATCATCTTACCATGTATACATGTAGTATGTGTGTGTGTGTGCTCCGGTAAATTAATCAGATTATTTTCTTACAGTTCTGCGTTTTTTTTTTTTTTTTTTTTTTTTTTTTTTTTTTCTACAATTTACAAGACAAACATACATCATTCAATTACCTTGTTGAACGAAAAATTTCAAGGTCGTTTTGACAAACATTACACCCAGAGACACAAATAATACCGGTGTATATATATATATATATATATATAAGAATCGTCTGTAAATTTTTAAAATCAATATTGAGAGGAGTACCTACAACCTGACACCTAACATATCGTCTCAAGCAATATAATCTGACATGTTGCAATATACGAAAATTATTATCTATGATATAGTCAAGAAAAAAATACATCTCTTTTTTTTTTACAATGCAGTAAGGGCAAAACGGTTTGAAAAGGGATAAGTTACCTATATACAAGTACATCACATCTCCTGTAAGCGATAGCAAATTTAAGCCGTACAAGTGTCTCGGCACGTCCGTTGTCGTCGTCGTGGTCAATAGTCATACAGAATCCCAGCTACATGTCTCTCTCTCTCTCTCTTTCTCTTTTTTGCTCTAATCATTTACAGCCGGCCCTCTGAACACACTATACTACTTCTCGCTTCTCTATTATAATGCATGTGCTAAGAGAAAAGGCAACACTCTGGATTTATATTCTCTCTTTTTATTTTTTACTTTTTTCTCACGTTTTCCTTGATAATTCAGGTTATACCTTATTTCGTACACGCAAAATGTTTTTAATTTGATAAACAATAATTGGGTTAGTGTAGTAGAAGGTGGATAGGTATAGAATGGACAGAAATAAGGAGGAGGGGGAGGAGTAGGTGTATAGTGTAGCACGCGACATAAGCGATTATAAAAGTGCGATAGCGAGAGAGAAAAAGCATATTATCCATAGCTTGTTTACGTACCAACTCTCACTCTATCTCTCTGTCTCTCTTTTTTTTTCTTTTTTTTTAAGTGAAAAAATAAATAAATCGAGGGTATTTAACTGACGTATCGTTTCTTCTCTCAATTCTCATCCTTGCTCTTCATTCATTTTAAAAGAGTCTCTCTTTATTTCTCGCGAGATATTTCTTCGCTTCAATTGAAGTTTAAACAAGGTATATGTATGTATAGGTATGTATGTACATATAAAAGCTGTGCTTTTTCGTGAACTTTTTGACAGCTTTCAACCTCGTTTCTTTCCAGCTTGGAAAATACGTATTACTAAGCTGAAAATCAACTACTTCCTTCTTCTTCTTCTTCTCGACATTTATATAGATATACTTTGGGTGAGAAAACAATCACGCGATTTCTTCTCTCTTATAATCAGTATATCTATATATATATCATCGACGTGTCCATCTTTCCAGATTCACATTATCGATCAACAACATCCTTTACGATATGTACTTCAAAAATATGCCAACAACAATCTAATAAAAAAAAAATTCATAAAATCAAAAAACAAAAAAAAAAAAATAGAAAAAAAAGAAAGAAAAAAAAGAGGTGATAAACTGCTAAAGGAATAAGTCAACGACCACTCGTATATAATTATATATATACATGTGATAGGGATAACGTTGTCTCGGGAACAACAATATAAAGCACAAGTGTGTGTGTGTTTGCATGTGTATGTTGTTACTGCTACTTCTTGCAAAGAATGATTGAACGATCAAGTCCATTGAGTAGAGCATTCCTCTACATACGTATACCTTATTCTATATCCATTTTCTTATACACCTCCTTCTTCCACCTTTTACCCCTGTCGTCATCGTCGAATCGATCGTCCATTGTGCTTATATATAGTTATACTATGAGGGAACCGTGTGTGTCCGTGTGCGCTCGTCGTATATAAGTTGTCGTCTACATTACCTCGGCCAACCACGACATATAGGTATATACCTTTATAAAGCTCAAGCTTACAAGTGAGAGGGAGATAGAAAAGCTTTAAGGAGGATCAGTCTAACCAGGGGGTGGAATAACCGTGCCCACGCGCACGTTTTCCCTTTCTATTTTATGTCGCTCAACTCCAAAACAAATCTTTTGGAGCAGATATGTATGTATATATGTACGCATATGAGAAAAGAGGAAACTAAAGTACTTTAGGATTGGATAAATGAAAAATAATACGCAAGTCTTTCACCTAAATAATATCGATTTGTTCTCTTATTTTCAAGTGTCTCTCTGTATATTTGTATACTTATATATCGCTTCACCGCGTGCCATATATCGTTTCTTCAAAGTTGTCGTGCAAGAGTTTTTCTGGTAAAAAAGAAAAGAGATAAGGGGTGTACGAAGGTTTATAGATGAAATTGGGTGGATATAGAAGTTAGCAGGGAAAAAAAGTATATACATATATCAGAGGGGGAGGCTTGTATATACCTTTCATTTCGCACGTAGCCCATTTATATGTATACCTCTCCCTCTTTCTCCTTCTTTCTCTCTTTTGGAGGTACCTATATAACGAAAAGTCTCTATACTGCTACTATATACGAACAAAACGCGCATGCGATAAGAGAAAAAGAGAGAGAGAGAGAAAGAGAGAAAGAGAGAGAAAAGAGGCCGTCCTTTTGGCCTGAGTCTCTATTCGGGTTCAATCTTTCTTTCTCAACTCTGTAATCCTCTGGAGCCCACGCGAGATAGGAGAAAAGAGGGTTTATAACACGTATACATATATACACACTTTTAATACACGCGACTACGCCCTTCAGTATCTTCAGGTTGTCCTTGTGAATGTGACACACGAAAATCTTTTTTTTTCTCTCTTTGCGACCATCTTATTTGATCAAGCCTGTAAGTTATAATTAATATTTATTTTTTTACTATACTTAATTTTTTGTTAGGTAAAAATATATGTTGTTTGAGAAACCGCTATAGTTTTAATTGCTCAATTTTTTATTTTTTTATTTATACATAACATCTGTAGTCTATATAAACTCTTTTTTCTTTTTTTGTTAATGTACATACTTTTGAGGATCTAGGGTATATATAATTAAAAGCTCTCGCTTGTTGAGCTTCGATATTTATATTGTACCATACACCTACTATTTTATTATTTTCATCATATAGAATTTTTAAACGATTCTACCCCTGCAACAGTTTGTTTTAGAATAAAAGCTTGATTCTTTAAACTTGACACGAGCGTTAAAAGTTTGCGTATATAGTAAACGGAAAAACACACATTTATTAAAGCATGAACTTTAATAAATAAAAGCATCCCACCTTCTATACGTATTCTCATAATTAATGAACTTCAATATTATACATAACATTCACCTTCAATTTCACAAGCTTTTGATATTAAATTTTTATTAGATATCTAAATTTTTGACCAAGTTAAAGCTATTGACATTTCTATGGCTCATTGACTTGTAAACGATGTAGTTATATATACATATAAATATATCGAAAGGACTATGAAATAAAAATTGCGCTATACTTGCTATCTATCTATATATAAAGGTCTCGGTCGATTAGAAATTGGCTAAAGCTCTCGTGTAATGCTTACCTCGCTTTCGCGGCTTGTAAGTTTGTAACGCCAGGAGCTTTTTTTAACGTCATCACCCAGTTTTACATTATAGCAAGCTTCGCCACGTTTATTATATACAGTTAAATCGATTTAATTTAACGCTTTTTTTCCACCTTTCTCTCTCTCTCTTTTACTCTACCACATGTGTTATGTATACATACATACATTCATGTACATATAGACCACGTGAAAACGAGAGCGAAGCAAGCTAGCCTGTAGCATCGGCGAGTCCACATTGCTTATTTACGATTTTAAGCTTTCGCGCGCGCGC
>JAPYZE010004908.1:11101-22289 GCA_030522805.1 Leptomastidea abnormis | reverse complement strand
AGTTTAGTCTCGTCTGTACGTAATGTGAGTAAGTATATAGATGCAAAGCTTCGTCAACTTCAAGCTTTGAGCTTGCGACGGTTGGGATTCTCCAAACGTCTTTCAGACTTCGGTTTGTAGACTGTGATTTCAAGAGGTATTTCTATATTTGAAGATAGCTCTCGATATGACGAGTTGATGTCGTTTGCTTTTGGCTTTCTTTCTCTCTCTCTCTTGACAAACTCTAGGCATCTCCCCTCTTTCTACGGTCATCCGGTCTTTTGACTTTTATGTTGATTTTTCACACGCCAACGGCGGATTATCCTTAGTCTTCGTCACTTTTAATAGTTTTACGAAAAGAGCTTGCGGCTAGATTTTTTCTTTTTCTTTTTTACTTTATGACTCTTGTGGTCGAGCATGAATTACCGTACGCTTATGCTATTTTTCTTTCTTTAGCAAGAAAAAAAAAGAAGAAAAAAAAAGACGCGAATGACTTCACGAGTTTTTAATCGCTGGTTTTTCTATGGACTTGAAAGTTTACTATTCATACTTTTATAGTTAAAGTTTGAGTGACAAAACATTCATTAATGTGTAAAAAAGTTTTTCAAATTTTTATACATCAAACAATAATTTCTTTAGTATATTATCACATGGAAATTTCAAATAAAACATTTTCCATAAATTCACTCGACAAAATTTATTCATTCTTTTACAAATCAATCAAAAAATATTTTAAATATGTCTTCTTAATTAAATTTCTCAAAATTCCTTTTAAATGAAAAAAAAAAGTAAAAGCAAATTATCCAAAACGAATTTCCAGTTAAAACGCAGCTGTCCAGTCATCATCTACAAATGGCATATATATCTAAAAGACAAGACTTGCCTTCAAGACGAAGATTGAAAGGAAAGAGGTGGTCGTATATAGTGGTAGGATAGAGATAGATAGATATATAAGAGACATTTCGTCGCGGGTGCATTGGCACTCACGTCTACCGAAATAGAAGTGCTGGCAGCTGGAACGCGTACAGTATTATATACATACACCTATACCCATCACCAATCTCTTCTCTCTTATACGGAAGGGATATGTACATAGACACACAAATACACACTAACTCATCGCTCAGAGCTTTCTCTTAATACAACACACATCGCAAGCTCTCTCTCTCTCTCTCGAGTGAGAGAACCGATCAGCTTCTTTCTTTTTTTCTCCCTTCCGATTATCCGCAAGTTCGAAAGCTTTGCCAAAAATCAACCTCGCTCGTTATGACGTGCGCCTCCTCCTCGTAAATAAATCAATGTGACGCGTCTATCTATCTCTCTTTTTCGAAGCGCACTAGCCCAGAGTCGTGCCAAATTCAACCCGGCAAAAGAGAGAAAGAGAGGCAAGGTATATAGACCACCACAGCAGAGCCTGTTAACTCGTGCTATTTTAGTGCGAGCTTACCGTGTCCAATCGTCTTAGACCGTACGTACAAACGTACGATATCCTATAAAAAAAAACCTAAAAAAATCAGACACATACGCACTTGCTAAAATTGAATTTTACTCTATTGTCTTAGCCATAATAATAATAATAATAATAATAAGCAGGTCGAATTAGAAAATTCCTTTTAGTCAAGTTGAATAATCTACATTTGGCAAGCGCGCATGTCTCGTTACCTAAAAGATGCACTGGTATAAAGACTGAGAGATCTTCTTGGTAAAGCTTCACTATATAACGATATACGTATCTATCTTTGTTTGATTTACGATATAGACAGATATCCCCGTTCCAGTGAAAAACGAGAAAATGAACCTTTTCTCTTTCTCTTAACTTCGTATAGGCCTATACATATAAAAGCTTTCAGTTCATCTCTCTCTCTCTCTCTCTCTCTCTCTCTCTCTCTCTCTCTCTCTCTTTCGTCTAAACAGAATTTAACGTCATTGTCGTTGCTGTAATAGCCACGTGTACGTATGTATGTATGTATGTATGTACGTACCATACTCGAGCTTGCGCTGCCGTTTATAATTAACCTCCGCTAGACCTGACCCTTATAGACCGAAACCAGTTAGCTTTTCTCTCTTTTCCTCTTTACCCCTGCATACGCGGCTGTACTATACATATGTCTATTTCCGCGCTGTCCGATGCATGTATATGCATCTCTCAGTTATATAGGATACAGTATACTACATGCTCTCTTTCTTCAACATATATACGCTTATAATATATAGTACATTCCATTTTCCTAGCTTTTCTTCTTCTCTACTTTTTCATACATATATTTAATGTCCAGCACCTTGAATTTTCCTTATCTTTTTTTGTTTTTTTTTTTATAAATATACACATGCTACTTATATTTACCTCTTGAAGATAAAATATAAAATAGTGGCAACTGTCTGTTTCTTTACTGGTACATATATGTGTGTAAGTATATATGTGTAGCTTGCGTGTATGTATCATGCGCCTGTTTTTGATTTGCATTCTTGGCGTTAGGTGTATATATACTGGCGGATATATACCCTGCAAATGGCAAGTTACAATGATTGCTTATATATTGCTTGTAGAAAGAGAGAAAGAGAGAGAAATAGACGTGTGCAATGATTGCTGTAGTTACTTGTCATTTTGTTATAGACAAGTGTGTTTGAGAAGGGGAGGGAGAATGAAACAAAAAATGACCTTCGGGCTATAGGTGAAGTGAAAAATCTTACTGTCAATGACTCGTTTTCCAGTTTTTTTACCTTATTCTTTTTCTTGATGTGAATCATCGTGTAAAACATAGATTTCATACGTACTGAGTGTTATCGATTTTTTAAATTTTATTATTGTTGAGGATGAATGAAACATGATTGGTGGAAAATTTTAATATTATATAATAACTGGCCTACCAAAAAAACTGTTATTTAATTTAGTAAATATTTTTGCACAATTATGTGAAGGAAAAAAGGAACTATCCATTTTAAAGTAATTGTGCATTTAAGTCTTTTGTCAGTTCTTATCTTGCTTGTAAAATCTCACATGCAGACGTTATAATTAAAAAATCTAAATTACAATAAGAGAAAAATTACTTTTATTTTTAAAAAAATCAGTTAAAATCTTAAACTAATAGCATATTAAAATAAAGTTATTCAAGCTCACTCTTTCATATACAGCTTTATCAAGATATAAAATGAAAATTAAACGACTCTTTTAAAAAATGTTTTTATCTCGACAATTCGTTGATTCAATCTACTTATCTTATACTTGTATTCATGTTGTTTACCACATATACGTTAATTAGCAAGTGCCTATTACCTTGATTCTCTTTTTCATGCACTGTATTCGTATATTCCGTCACGCACACAAAACTAAACATACATATACGACAGGCCATCAACCTACTACTGTCATGAAAAAAAAAAAATTACATTTTAACAATCGTCATTCCACACAATCAATATGTATAAAAAAATCACGCTTTAAAAAATTAAAAAAAATTTTTTTTTTTCTTCTAAATCATTAATGTGCATTCTAAGATAAGTCAGGGACATTATAAGTCAGCAGAGCTTGCGCAGAAGCCCGATAAAGCACGACTTGTGCGTAATTTGTATAATACAAGCTTATAGTCTGTGTGTCTGTGTGTCATCTCATCCTTGTCGATGCGTAATGTTCGTCTGGGGGGGTCCTCGTGTGTATGTTTGCACGTATATCCATATATCGGTCTGAGAGAGTGTAAAAATAAACTTTTGACCTTTGCTAATGTGGACTTGCAAATAAGAGACGTTGTATTATAGTTGTATTAGTCGCGAGTGCAAGCCAAGCGTGTTGGTGTGTCGATGCCAAGAAGGAAATATATATATTTTCTTTGTGTTTGCATTAACTTCACGTAATTGCATTGATGTTACCCTGAGTTTTTTTTTTTAATTGAAAATCGAAAGCTAAAGGGATGCGTATCGAACGTGCTGGGAGGATGAAATAAAATTTTAACTAGCTATACGCTTCGTAAAAGCATCGATCGATTGGCTTAAAAACAATTTAAGGTGTACTTTGAGCAATTTTCTGATTAGAAGCGTGTGCTGTGCTGTAATTTGAATGTTTGCAAATGTCAGGAAAGAGAAAATTGAATAAAGAAGAAAGAGAGAGAAGGTATAATCAAAATGTCGTTATATCGTTAGGTAAAGTTTGATCAAGTTTGTCGATTTTGCTAATCGAAATAAGCATAAAGTTGTAGATTTGAATTGTTGTAGGATTTAAAATGTTTTGATAATACGATAATGTGTGGTAGTGATAAATATGTTTTAGAAACAATACGATTAGTCACTTTAAATTTTAAATATTTTAATTTGTGAATATTGAAATACTGCATTGAATTTTGCAAATTTATTTTTTTTACGCTTCCTTAAATAGGTTCTTTTTTCTTTGGTCATATTCAAATAGAAACAATTCTATTTTAACGCGAAAAAATCTCAAGCTCTAACAAAAGCATGGCGCTGGCGTTGAAATTCTGTATTTTTTTTTATATATATTTTTTTTATATATGAATATATTCTTAAGAAATATAAACTAAAAACACAATATTATTATTTGTTCAAAATCTACGTATGAGAATATAGTATTCGCATTTCGTTAAAATCCAAAGCTACATAAATTTTGCTTGAATTAACTTGAGTTTCACAAACAATCAAGCCATCCTCCTTCTCCTCGTTGAAAATCTCGACAAATAATAACGTTTTCATATGTACGGAAAAGCACATATCGTAAACATAAATGTAAAGCATAAGTATATATGCGACGTCACGCATATATATACATATACCATAAAGCAGCTGCGTATACAACCATAATCTGGCTAATTACCGTATCTGTAATGGCTATTGTAACTTCGGTCACGTTTTTATTAACTATACGGTATATACATACAAGATCATCGATGCATGTACATATTTACTTGCTTATACATGTGTAATGAGATGTAACTTTTGAAAATTTTTTTGTATTTTCAATTTTGATTATGTTTCTCGAATCTATATATATCATTATCTCTTTGGTTCAATCCGATAAATGAAGATGCTGTAACTCATCTCGATTGAGAGTTAGACATGTGATGGTTGAAATGCGGGAGCGAGCGCGCTCTATTACCGAAGAAGACGTTCCTATTTCCGACCTACATTAGTTTCGCCCTCGATTTTCCCTCGATCTATCAGTTTGGACTTTAAACCGATTGGTAATGTTCAAGAGCAATTTAGTAAACTTCGATTTCCAAGATACATATATATCTCTACGTATATCTGTAACATTATCAATATTTGACGTTTATACATCAATTTATTTTGATTTTAAGCATCATGATAATATTTTATCTAAAATGGGTTATTGTTAAGAAATTAATGAATGTAGAAAGTAAATTTTTAAAAGTTGATCAAAAAAGTAGCAATTGAAATAGAATAAAAGATAAAAAAAAGTGAAAGAAAATACGCGTATAAAGCGAAAAGCGAAAACGTTCGCAGAGAGAGAGAGAAAGAATGAGAGAGTGTAGAATTATATTCTCTCGCAAATTCAACGGAAACGCGGTTAGGGTCCGATTTCCGGTTAGCCACGAGTGGTACGCGTCTATATACGGATATATATAGGTATAGATTGTAATGCAAGTGATTCAGCGATTCGACGTTAACAACTACCAGCCAATGAGAATAGAAGATTTATTGGATAGGGAGAAGGTCCTTTTTTTATTCTTTCTCTCTCTCTCTCTTACGATAATTTAATATTCATGAAATTGCCTTTGTAACCAAATGCAATCCATGACGACGTTTTACGCGTCGGTTGCATCAATAAGGGAAATTATACTATTTTATGGATGATAAAAAGAAGAAGAAAAAAAAGAGAGGGAAGTTTTACTTGTAACTTGTGATTCATTTAAACTTTCTAAATTCACAAAAGTTGTTATTGCAAAAAAAAAAAAATAATAATCTTACGTAAATATTTTGTTGCTTTTAAATTTTAACTTGGATTGATTAACAAATTTCAAATTTTATTATAATTTATAGCTTTTAATGGAACATAATGGAATATACATTTTATGTTTGCTATTAATTAAAATAATTGATCTAATGAAAGGTAATTTAAAGAGTTTTGTTGAAACATTAATTTTTCGCAAGTGCTTATATATATGTATAGCTAGCGGAAAATTATATCGGAGCTATGGGAAGGGTTTCATTTTCTAGATGGTCGAGTTTTCCGCTTATAAATTTTCTCCCGATTTCATTGAAAATCTGAAAGTATAAAATATTGCAACGATGAGAAGATTTTGTAATTTTATTTAATACATCTAATAAATGAACTAATTTATTCGAATAATATCGAAATTAAAATGAATTTCACGTCAATATATATCCAATTTGTTGTAAACTGCTTCATAAAACCCCCTTTTTGCATAGATATAAATATCAATTTATTACATAAAATTATCGTTATTAAAATCATATCGAAAATTAAATATAATATATTTATTAGTGCTAGTAGCTTTTGCATACATACATATTATAGCATATCATGGCAATTAATGTAATGAATATTACTGTCCCATACCCACTGTAAAATTGTTCAAAATTTTCACGTATACTAATTTGATATCAAACTTCATGAGTGTGAGTATGTGTATGAGGGAAAGAGAGCTTGATGCCCCAGTGCCACATTGTATTATGTAAAACGACACGATGCGAAACTATATATCTATAAATGACGACGTTTTGCATAATGCGTTTGCGGCGTCGGCGGCATCAAGCTCTCTTTTCTACGACCAATCTTTTTTTATTCTTTTTTTTTGTCTCTGCCAGTCATAATTGCCATCTATTAAACGACTATATAAAGGCTTATTTTCTTCGTAGATGTATTATTAAAAAAAAAAAAAAACTGTTGAAACGAGGGCAACAACTGTTGGGTAAAGCATTAATTGTTATATACTAGTATACTAAGCAACATTTAATTTTTAAAAGTCTGTTTTTATATTTAATTGATATGATAAAATAATGAGCAAAATAATGTTAAATATTAAAATAACGTAATCGCAAAAAAATCGTTAAAAGTTGTACGAAACCAATCAGGAAATATATCCAAGTTTTTAGTGAGTACTATATCGTGTGTTATTTGCAGAAATAGAACTTAAAACTGCGCTACCAACTTTATAAAATGATTAAAGTCTTTTCATCTTTTTCAATCATCCACAAACTGTCTTTAATAAGGCACTTGTACTTACACATGTACTTGACTCAATTCTTGTTATAATTTCATTATATTGTTTTATTCTGCACACACTTTGGCGTCCATCTTTTGCTCTCTTTTTTACTCATATGTACCTAATGTACTGAAAATTCATTAGCCTAAAACATACCTAATTACTATACTACGTATACTATTAAAATTATTAATTTCTATAATAAAATAATATTTCAAAATTTCAAATTTAATATAATCTACATCAGAGTAAAGCTTAAAATTATCATTGTTTAAAACGATTACTTTTCTATAATATACTCCATACGTAATTCTGAAGTACAACATTATAAAATGAAATGTACAGTAAAAGAGAGAGTAAAAGAGAGAGAAAGCACACACAAAAGTCTAATTCCGAGGTGTAAAGTCGGAATACGCAGTTAAAAATAGATTTTGTACAAAAAGCTTACGTAAGCAGTAGTAGCAGCAGTATACATACAGTGCGGGTATATAACTGTATGTCTCTACTTCGCCCAAATGGGTTTTCTCTCTCTCTCTCTCACATAACGTAGTTCAAACACATCTCTTTCTTTTTCTTTTCTCTTAACTAATATAGTTTTGTTTTTTTTTTTACGTCTGTAAAAAGTAATTTCCCTATACAGAGTGACAACCCTTTTTCTCACAATTAACGTCATTTAACGGTGTTCAACAAATATTTCATCCTCTCTCTCCCTCTTTAAATATATACCTTCTTATCAATCATTTTCTTTTCATCATTTTTAATAAAACACTCCAAGTATAGCAGGTATACTTATATATACAAGAGTGATTTGCAGCTTATAATAAGGCCTTATAATAAGCGGGAAATAAATAATGGCAGAAAGAGATAATATATATAAGGGTTCTAATTAAACCTCTTTTTCTCCCCTCTCCCATCTCCTTAGCAATTATCCTGATGTTACATAGTATGCAGAGAATTGCACGATATGCACGTAAAATTGAGCTTTGGTGGATAACGCAATTATTACGGGTTGTGATAATCGAGGATCGAGTGGTATAACTATACGTGGTATAGGGTCAAGAAAGCTGTACTGTGTGCAAGGGTGTTTCTAAGAAAGTTATATCTCTTGCAGTACGTTGCTCCCTATTATTGTCTTCTCTCGGCTATGGACCAGAATGACTCTTTGGCGTCGCTGGTGCATGTGCTTTTTTTCTTTTTTTCTTTCTTTTTTTTCTTTTATGTCTTCTCCACATGCGTCTCTTGTGTGTCTTATATAACGAACAGATGCTTGGACACGATTACATTTCTTTTTTTTTTCTTTTTTGTTTGCAATAAATTTTTCTTTTTTTTTGTTTTTATAGTTGTGCGTGGTTAAAGATGATGTACACTGGAGAATGTTATGATAGATGACTTGATCGTATGACTAAATTATGCGTGTAATAAATAATTTTGAGAATGTAGTTAGCTTTGATGATAATTTTTTTTTGTTTCTTGTATAGGTATATGTTAATAGATATGAATCACTAAAATAATCAACTTACATGCACTCGTATTAATATTGTAATGTGTATTTTATTGTATTACTAAATTAGAATTTTATATAAAATTTAAAAAAAAAATGTACTGCATTAAACTTTAATAGTATACCTATAAATATAATAATTTTAAAGCCTGCTGGTATCATTTGAAATTTGAATGTTATTAGATCTTATCGATTTCCAAGCAAAATAACACTGCAAAGCTACTATTTTTGATCTTTTTTTTTTTTTGGTACATACATATATACATATGCATATGAGTAGAAAGAGAGTTGGCGAGTGCGGACCTAGAAAAAAAAAACGATATAGGTATAGTATCGAGAGAGTGAGAGAAAAAGAAATAAAAGAAAAATAGAGAGAGAAAGAGAGATAAGTTCGTAAGTCGTCCTTGAACTAGAAACACTACATCGACACATGAGCATTCGTCAATCCGGCTCTCTTTCTCTCTCTCTCTCTCTCTCTCTCTTCACCTCAGCTGTCCAAGCTGTAAGCATAAAAGCCTTTACTGCTGCTGCTACTTGTTTTCGCGCTACAAATTTGGTGTGTTAACCTATTGACCTATATTTATCGCATAGGGTGATTACAGCTTATTTTGCTTCTTGACTGTATATACATACATATATAGATTCTTTTTCTTTATTTACCTGCTTCTTGGACTCGTTAATACACCCACACGCACATACACACTAAGAAAATAATTTTATGTGTGTATGTGGGTTTGTTTCGATTTGTTCATAATAGACACATATATATGTATTGTGTACAGCTGCTTATCGTGATCTTGACTCTTGGTGCATATATACTTGCGCCACTCTGATTTCTCCTTATTTTAGTATAGAGATAAGTATAGTACCGCAAGTGTAAAAATTGCGCTAGTAATATAAACGCGCTCGCTCACTCACTCACTCGCTCGCTATATACTTGTAATCTAAAATCTAGTCAACCTTTTTTTTACCTTTTAATTTATTATCATTGTTTCCGCAACTCCTTCATTCTACAAGAAATCACTCTCACTGGTATATTTCAGTCAAATGAACCAAAAAAAAAAAAATTATTCGGTGATTGCAAGTTTATTGTTCGCGTACACACATATACATACAGCAGTTCACCAAGCTGTTTTGTCAATGCTGTTAACCGGCTCTCGTCGGGAAGTGAACGGCTATATACGAGTCCTTGATCGATGACGATTTTTTTTTTTTTTTCGTTATTCTCCCTCTCGTTTAGTACAGCTTGCTATAGGCTTCGCGCTCTGGTACACCAATCACTTTCCTCCCTCTATTACTTACTCTTTCTCATACACGACTATAGTAATGAACGATTCTGGTAAAGTAAGAACTGATGTGATTGCTCTGGGTTGTTTTGGCTATGTTGGATTGTTGGTTTTTTTTTGTGTTTTGTGAGATTCTGCTTGGATATTGGTCGATGATTAAGGAGAGTGTGGAACCTTTAACAGCAAGCTTTTTTGTTAATAATCAAATTTTTTTAATTATTAAGCTTTATTTTATAAATAAAAAATGAAAAGTAGATTTTTTATTTATGTAGTAAAAAATTGATTAAAATTCAAAGTCGATATTCATTACCATACATAGCCCCACATATACACACGTATATACTTTACTACTTCTCACCTTGTTATTAAGTCCTCAAGATGAAGCAGTCAGCTTTTGTGGTTTTGGGGGGTATAGAGAGAAGGAGGAAGTTTAAGTAAAGCAGCTCTCATATTATACATTATACCGACGTTGTACATGTAGATTTATCCTCTCTAGGTATTAACCCCCTTCTAACTTTGACGTTTAGGTGCCATATCTTAGATCAAAATTGCTGCATAATAATTAGGCTCTCAAACTATATATATAATTACCTATAAATTTAACTACTAAAAATATACATCATATAACCATATATCCACGTTAATTTTATAATTTTCTAGTTCATCATTATTTTTTCATTATAATCATAAAAAAAGAATATCTTGATTATCCTTATAAAATATTTTTATTTCAGTTCGCATATAAAACTTAAGCTAATTTAATAAACTTGTAAGAGTAGAGTTAGAGCTTGCACATGCAGTAGAAAATATATATTTCAAAGAAAGAGCTGCTACGTCAACGAAACGTGAGAATATAAGGGAAAAACGTTGTAAGCGCTAAAGTGTAGTAAGGGCAACAGGTTACAGAATCACTGTATAGTTCTTTCTTTCTCTCTCTCACACACACACACGCGCGCGCGCGTTCTTCCTCGTTTCGTCAACTTTTTTTTCTTTTTTTTTTTTTTCTGAAAGTACGTGAGCGCGTATAGTCCACGTGCTGTGCTTTGCCGAAGGTCTAAATATAATCGAGCTTTTCCTAGTCGTATAGGACTAGCACCTTTTCTATGTATGGGGCTTTTAGCTTTAGGCCGTTATCCCCTACTGGCTGCTGGAGAAAATTGAATTGCCTTTGGTTTTACGAACCGTCCGCAATGTTACGCTGAGCTGCTTCGATGGAAATTGAGGCTGTAGTA
>JAPYZE010004908.1:0-11036 GCA_030522805.1 Leptomastidea abnormis | reverse complement strand
TTTTTTTATTTTCAAAATCTAATCTTACGATTATTTTATTGTGATTATTTTGTTTTAATTATCTTAGAATTGTAGATGTGTGTATGAAAAAGTGTTAGATTTATCAATCGTTTATTGTAAAAATATTTTCAAACAAACTATATGCTAGAAACATTGATTGTGCAATCAATTCTGATTGTTTTTACAAGGATTAAAACAAAATTTTTTCAATCGTTACAGTTACATCAAAAATAAACATTTTTCTATAAAAATAAACTCGTACGTCGATTTTTAAAAAGATATACTTGGTTACTAAAAAAAAAAGAGAAAGATAACAACCAGAGCTATGTTTACAACATCCTTTTCTATTAGATTGTATACCCCTTCTATTTCCGAACTACTCTTCATCAGTTTTTCTCCCACGCATGCATCCCCTGCTTTTATTTTTACAAGCTGTAAAATAACGAATGCACTATTTTCAAGAATAGAACTCTATATATACGCATACAAAAAAAAGAAAAAAAAAATTCGCAATTTGAAAGAAAGAGCAATCGAGGAGATTTGACTCCCTCTCCCACATACAGCATATACAATCGAGAAGCAAACAAGAAAGCAGCAAGCAAGCAAGGCCCCTACGTTTCTACCATAATGAAAGACAAACTCTTTCAAACGATCAACTTGGGAAGGAAGGAAGAGGAGGTTCCGCAATGCTACTGCCACTGCTACTGCCCGTCAAAGTAAGCGCTCGCGTGGATAAATGCAATGAGTGCACTGAGACGTAAGCCAAGCGTATATATATACATATAGTATATAGTATTCGATCGATCTTTCTCAACCCCCATCGGCTAGATCGATCGATCGATCGAACAAACGAGCTGGACTATACTGCTGTCCGTTCCTGTGTGCTTCAAGGGGTGTGAGTGAGAAAAAGAGAGAGGGGAATCTTTGACCGGAGTAAAAGAGAGAGAGAGGGAGAGAGAGCAAGAGTCGGCTGTTTGATTCAACGACTTTTACCCTCACCCTTGCTCTATCTCTCTTTCTCTCTCTCGTTCGTGCTTTATCTCAATTTTCTTTCCTTATACTAAACTCCCGTCCTCTTCTTTACCAGCGCTTTCCTTATACCTGATTTCACCTCCTCTTTCCATAGTGTTCACCTCGCTCCTCGTCATTCTTCTCTTTTCACTCGTACCTTTTACAACTTTGCTCTTTTGTTCTTCTCTTACTCCCTCCCACTTTCTATCTTATACGCTTCCTTAGAGACGCATTTTATATATATGCGCGCAATTGATCTGATATTCCGGATATTTATGGGTTTTATTCTTTTATCGAAGTTTTATACCCATTAAGCTTGAGAATATAATTACCTCTATTCTGCAATGAAAGAGAGAAAGAGAAAGAGAAAGAGAGAGAGAGAGCTTGTCAAATTAATTAAAATTTTAAATGTGATCAGAAATTACGCGCAATTAACTTTTCTTTACTCACCGATTTTTTTTCTTCTTTTTTTTTCATTTTGAGCGTATATGCGTTGTACTTAATTAAATGTTTAAAGCTAAGGGAAAAGAGAAAGTAAATGGATTTTTTTATTATTATCGTTAAGTGTTATAAGTATAAAAAGTAAAATTTTGCTTTAAAATAAAAATTAAATCGCAGGCAAATACTGTTTTTTTCAAGAAAGTAACGAATGTAATGTAATGAAAGATGTAGAAATGAAAAAGAAAAATGCAATTGAATGAAATTAAATTGAAGTTTTGTACGAATTTTTATATGCAAGCTCAAGCTCATGCTTTTTTTTTAAAGTATGATTGCAACTTCATCTCGGTCAATAATAAAATTTTCTAATAAGTACAAAATTTATTTACATTACTAGAACCTGCAATTCCAACATCCTAAGAAATAAATAATTATTCCAAAAAAAAATATCTTTGAACAAAGTTTCAACTTTCAAGCTTAATTGACGAAGATCTTAGCCACATCGCAACTAAAGACAATGGTGGTGCATCAGAGAGTGCATATCACATTGTCTCAAGATGTATTCACTAAGCACGTGTTTTATCTTAGCGATCTTCTTCACCTTTCTCCCTCTCTTAGCTTATCCCTTTCGAATATCAAGCTTTGGTGCCGCAAGCTCTCTTTTTCTCTTTTACTCACCTAAGACACACGTTACGCTTGCTTAGCCTACGTTCGCGAGACGGCGACCTCATAATACGAGAGCAGCGACGACGGCCGGTATAAGACGCTATTGGCAAGCGAAACAAATGCCCCGACGGCGGGCAGAAATTGGCCGTAGAGCCTGATATATAGGTATATGTGTGTGTGTGTGTGTGTGTGTATATGCATTATAGGTGAAAGAGAGTTGAGGCCGTGGATATATACGAAAGAGGCTAATGAATGAATACAGTGTCTGTGTGTTGATGTATGTAAAAGCTTGCGTGAGAAGAGAGAGCTTGCAGACGTAAAGGGAGCGCGGCAAAGTAAGAGCTTATAGTTTATACCTGCGTTTTAAATTAGCTCTTCTTGGATTTGGATGGATTGTAAGTTAGTTGTATGCGTTATTGTGTGTTGGTTAAAGTTTTTTTTTTGTTTTGTTTTGTTGTGTTTGTAAAGAGTTGAATTCGGATTGAAATTACAGTTTGAAAGTTTTGAATTGATTAATATTGGAAATTTGTTGAGAGGAAAAATATTTTGAGGACTTTGCTGATTTTAAATCTGACTGATTCAAGTTTGATTTTCTTAATCGGATTTCTTATCAATTCCATAAAGTTTTTTTTTTCGTAAATGACTAGAGTTCTTTAAAATTCCTTTTTTTGTTTATAATTGATTGACGCGGCACTTCAATGACAACTTTGCCTTAACTTACTAGAGCCCTTAAAATACACGTCACCTATTTTTTAAAAAATATAAATTTTTTTAAATATTTGATATATATAAAAAAAATTAGCACGTCATTTTGTCGTTTAATACATGCAGCTGTATGTATGTATGCTGGTATACTGAGCTTGCGAATCTTTTCGATCGAACTTCCTTCTAGGGATATATACCTATACACGTGTATTCATATATGTATAGGTGTATACGTGCCCGCAAGACTTCGCGGGCTCATTACGTGTAACCTGTCAAACTTCGACGTCGTACTAATGAACAGGAAGGCGACCTATAAGCTTGAAGTAAATTTTCATTTTGCCCTTATCTCTTCTTTTTTTTTTATTTTTCATGTCAAATATGATCGTAATAAAAGATAAAAATTAATAAAAATGTGATAAAAATCAACCTAAATTTTTTTTTATATTAGTATAATATAATTAAATAAAATTTTTAATAAATCTAACTTATTTATTAAATTTTTACATAACTTACTTAAAATAAACATTAAAGATTTCCTCCCTTCTTGAAAATTCATCATAAACCAATGTCGCAACCAGACTTATCCAGCTTGAAACTTCATATTCCTATTATAGGCAAGCTTTCTGAGCATCAAAGAGAGAGAGAGAGAGAGAGAGAAGGACACGTGTCCAGTACGTTCGCAGTATAGTGTATAGCCAAGAGTGTGTATGTATGTACAGCAAGTATACATGTATATACATTCAAACCAAGTCGTTTGTATAAAGCTGTTTCTCGCTGCATTGCAGTATATTCCAAAGGACATATAACGCGGCCCAAGCAGCAGCCTTCTCCTCCTATGTATAGGCGCTATCCTGCTGCGGCAGGCTTTACACCCACACACATAGTCTTGACGCGACCGAGTATAAATGTGTGTGTGTGTGTGTGTGTGGGTGTTCGCGTGCACCACCATCCTTCTCCCCTCCTCCTCTTCTCGCCACACACCCTTTCCGTGTGCATATACATACATATCTCTTGGTCGTTTCACGCAGCCGCAACCTGCGCACCACACCGCTGCTATATATACATATATACCACTGCTCCTCAGCCCGACGCGGATTATTTCTGACTCTCACGTGTGCGCCATTTGTACGCGGCTACTGCTTCTGTATACGTGTCTGTGTGTGTACGTATGTATATACAATGCAAGTCTTTTTTCTTTTTTTCTCTTTTCCTTCTCTTTTCCACCAGTTTACTCCTTCACCAGGCTTCCTTGCATTTATGACTTTCGTCTATTGAAAATTTTTTTTTTCTTTATATTTCAATACCGATGCTGTACTCCATCTATGATTTCTATCAAGGAATAGATAGATATATTTATATAATGTTTTTTTATTTTAGCTTGGGTGAATTATTGTTTTATATTTTTATCGATATTGATAGTGATGAGAATGTATTTTGCGGGAATCGATATTTTTTTTTTCTTTATGTATGAACTTGAGTAATTAAAAAAAAGCGTATAGCTGATGTTATGTAAAATTAAAATGGGTTGAAATAAAAGTAGCGTTAGAATAATATAATTGTACGAGATATCTTGCTTCAATTTACAAAGAAAATTTGTAAAATATTCAAGAAGTACTTTGAAAAATGTACACATCATCCCTTTTTTTTTTCTCTGGAGCAACATACGTACTTAAGATCGACCGATTCCATTTGCTTTTTCGAAATGTACATTCATTCCAGAAGCTCGTCTGTCCGTGAAAAAAGTGAATTTTGAATCAACCTGAAAACGACGTACAAATATTTTATACGAAACAACTTCAAGTTTTGTTAGAATAAAAAAAAAATAGAAGAAGATTTGACTTACAATTTTTTTTTTTTATTCTCCTCGTCATTTTACTACGTGTGCTATGCAAAAATACAAAGTGAAGTGGTGTGACGAATGCTATACGTATAACCTTTTTTTTTCGTAGTTGGTGCTTTTCGGCACACAGCTGGAAAAGTAGGGAAAAAACAAACTATATATTCACTGGAGCAATTTTTGTTGCGAAGGGTAGAGACGAAAAAAAAAAGAAAAATTACCTTTTTTATCTTTTACAGGAAACGTGCTATTTTTGCACAGGCAAAAAAAAAATTAATTTTTTTATAAATTTTTTTTTTGTTTATTTGATTACTCGTCAACGGGGTGAAAACTTATTATGTGGATTAAAAAATATGCATGAAAAAATTTAAAGAAAAACTAAATCAAGTTTATTTTTTTTTCACCCAAAAAAATTTCATCGTATAGCCTAAAAAAACGTAAGAAAAACTCTACCATTGAAAAAAAAACCTTGCTATTTCGCTTTCCCTCTTATACTTTCCTTACCATTGTACATATATATGTACCTAAGACATTTTCGCAAGGACTTATCTATTTACCGAGGTTACATATGTCGTCGCTTCTCCTCGTTGACGCCTCCACAAGCCAAGTCTCATCGTCAAGATAGAAAAAGAGAGGAAAAAGAGAAAAACGTAAAAGGTACATGTCGTCTGTATTGTCCGGATGTGACTATAGGACTGTTGTGCTACTCGTAAATCCACAAGAGCCCAACTAAAAGAAAAAGAGAGAGATCCTTCTGCTCTTTTTCACTGCTGCTGCTACCGTTTTTTTTCTCTCTGTCTGTCTCTCTCTCTCTCTCTCTCTCTCTCTCTTTCTCTCTCCGTCTCTCTCTCGACTTTTTCCTCTTCTTATTAGTTTTTCTTTTTCAGCAGCCGCCTTTTAAGCGCGTAATGAGAGGGAGAAAGCTCTTTTATGCGCCTTTTTCAAATTTCAATTTAGGAAGGGAATTCACGCCGAAATGAGAAAGGCATATAATAAGTGTTATATATAGATACATATACATATTTCCTTGTGTCTCTTGACTTTGTGTATCTCTTTTTTTCGGCTTACTTTTATTACTTTTTAAATACCATGTTTTTTTTTTAATTGTGGTTTTTTTTTATCTAAAATTAAAAGAATTTAAATATTAAATTAAAAAGAGGTCATGTGGAGAGAGAGAGAGAGAGAGAGAGAGAGAGAGAAAGTAAAAATTTTCTTAAATTTATACTAATCTTATTTTAAACCCTTCCCTAATAAAATAGCTCGCAACATTTTAAATGTAACAAAATAGCTTGACATACGTATATATATATTTTCAAAAAGATGCTGAATTAAACGTTGACATTATTCAGTTGGTATATATATATATATACGAAGTTTTGCAAGATAGCGCATCGCCACGACAAAATCCATCTGTAATGTTAAATTGAAATACTTCTCTCTCTCACTCTCTCTTCCTCTACCGTATTCGCTATTTTTAATCATTTCCCTTCAACATTTTACCGCATTAATTTACTCAACCTGCCAAGAGATAAGAAAGCCACAAAATAGATATATACGTAAAGTATGGTGTATAGAGACTAGGAAGGTGAGTAGGGATAGAGGGGATATAGGTATATACAAGCTCGGCTGAACTTAATTTACAGGGATGACGAGTTTAAGAGAGAGAGAGAGAGAAAGAGAGAGAGAGAGTCGAATTAATTGTCTTCCATTTTTGTCGTCGAGCCTTATGCAAACTTCTCGTCTAGTGCGAAAGACGAGAGAGAAAAAGAGAGAGACCAGCGTTACTTAGTATATAGACGGAGGAGCTTGCAAGCTCTCGCTACCTAGACGTTTCTCAATTGCCCGAGAAAGAGAGAGAGAGGGACGACCTGCAACAGCAGCAGCCGATTTTTCGCGCTTAAACCGGGATACGCTTGCTGCGCTGATGCGGATACGAGAAGCATAAGCTTATATTTTCTATATCTATCTTTCTCTCTCTCTCTTTCTCTTTCGAAGCGTGTCTGGCTTAGCGTAAAAAGTCAGTGGAACACAGCAGTCTTGTAGGCTGGCTTTTGGCACACATAACTAGCCAGGGAAAGAGAAAGAGAGAAAGAGAAAGAGATATAGCTTTCGTGATATTTAAACCTGCCAAATTCCTTTGTCTTACTTCATTCTCTTTCTCATCTACTTCTACTTCTTCTTCTTCTACTTCTTATTTATCTCTCTCTCTTTTTTTATCTTTCTTATTTCATACTTGCCGTGATTGAAAATCCTAACTGCAAAATTCTTAGCTTAATGGCTAGAAATCTTTCATGTCAACTTTTCCAGTATAAATACATACATCTTTTCTCATAATATGATTTAATAACGTGTCTATCCAACATGATATACTCCCTATCTTACTCTCTCTCTCTCTCTCTCTCTCTCTCTCTCTTTCTAAAAGTTATGTATATTTTATAATAATAGAATTACATAATTGAAATTGCAAATTTCTATATATAAATTAATTAATATACACTTAGTTCTACGCTATATAGTTGAAGGAAGAGGGTGAGTTTATTAAATGTTTTCGATTGAATTAAGGTAAAAGGTAGCGATGGTGAAGGGTAGAGGTGTCCCATTGCGGATGTGTGTCCAATATTATACATACATATTATATGAATGCGTAAATGAAAAGTTCGTATCTCTCATGAGAGATAGAGGAGAGAGAAGAGAGAGAGAGAGCGGAAGCCAAGTTAGAAATGCAGAATAGCGAATCGTACTTGCGAATTCGACGACGACGACGACGACGACTACTAGACGAGGACAAGCGTAATAGCAGCAGTTGCACACACACAAAATTTTAACTAAAAGGCAAGCGTTCATGAGTGCGCTATATACCCTATACTTATATACTGCGCGTGTCTAACCGTAAATTAACCGAGTCTCCCTCTCTCTTTTACTTATACTTATTTTTCCCTTCCAATGAAATTTACGTTCAGAATAGAATATTCTTCTTTGGCTGAAGTTTGGGGAGGGTAAAGGAGAGAAGACGACCTGACCATACCAAGTCCGACTGACAAAGTGTCGACAGGTGCTGAGAAACTTTTGCGTATATAGAGAGAGAGAAAGAGAAAGAAAGACAAGTAGATAGTCTGCTGCAAGGTGTGATAGCATCGGTCGCTTGGGAATTACATGTAATACGCATATTTGAAAATATAACTATATGGGTAGGTAGGGATAGAACTTGTGGTATGCAAGAGATTACGTTGAGATTTTTCTATTAGGTATATTATAAGTAGAGGAGAGGGGGGGAAGGGGGTGTTACTGCATGACTTGTGATAGATACTCCAGGGAATTCAGATTCCCACCTATAGCTGGTTTTGGTTTTTAGGTCTAAATGCGACGTAGCTCGTTTAATCCTGCTGTATTTTGCTTTATAAGGTCTGTGTGTCTGCGCTTTCATTTAAATTTTTGCTTGCTTGATCGCGTATAATGTACTTGGTTGAAATGAGCGATATATTCTATTATGGTCTCCATACCTATTGCTGCTTTAATTTATTTTATAATGAAATTAGTTATTTTCATTGTTCGATATATAGCAATGGCTTATACCTATATGTACCTATAGCTATATTGAGTATTGAACTTGTAATTATATTGAGGGAGATTGGGTATATGTAAATTATTTTCCTTAAATGTATAGTGTGCTAGAGATAATTAATTACTTTTTGCGAAGGATTAAAGCAACGAAAAAATAAAAAAGAAAAATCCAATGGCTAATGATTACGCAAATGTAATATTGAAATGAAAAAGAAAGTAAAAGAACTGGTTGGTAGATATTGTGGTATGGTAAAACTTGGGCGAACATACAATAAAATAAAATAAAATTAAAAAAAAATTGAGGAAATGAGGTGAAAAGTACAAATGCAAGGTCTCGATAAGCGCTAGGGAACTCAGGAGAGTAAGAGAAAAAGGTTTTTTTTTCGCGTATTATTTTATATATTTATAAGTGCTGAGTCATACTCTGACTTGCAAGCTGATTTTTGTTGTTGTTGTTTCATTAAAAAAAACTTTGCTCCACTAAACCACAAAAGTTTTGATTTTTGTTTTAGGTGTTATACGTTACTGATATAATCGACTAATGATACGAAAATATATTACATTATATATAAACGTGACCTTTTTTCTGTTTCTTCTTTATTCTTATTATTTTATTTCTAAGACATTACCTTCGAAAATAAAATAAAAGATCTTAAAGCCAGTCACATGATCCTGGATTTTTCTGTCTTGTCATAAAGTACACCTGCTAAAACGATATTCACACGGCGTATATTATGTATCGCACTATTTTTTTTTTCTTTTTCTTTTTTTTTTTTTACATCAGCTGCTAAAACGCATAATACTGCACTTATCCTTTTTATCTTATCGATTCCCGTCGCCGCCATTCACCTTAATTCAGCTTTGAAAATTTGCTGTATATGCAACTATATATTTATACCTATATAGCACAAACTCTCTCTTTCTCTCAAGTAAGTTATCAACCTCAATAATTCATTCGAGATTTCTTCTTTTTCCTTTTTTTTTAGTGCTAACTGTATTATGAGTTTTTAACTTCCAGCTTCGCTTTTATATATCTGCTTTGACTTTAAGCTTTTGTTATTGGGGTTTCTCGGTTTATTTAGAGGTAAAATTTATGACTCTTTTCGCAAAACCAAAATAAATTACGTCTTTTCATAACCTTTATTTATTTATTTATTTACTTTTTAGTTAGATAATTATTGAATGACTTTATTGTTATAGAAAATTAAAAATTATTTATGATAAGAAATTAAAGTATATTGTAGGTAGATTTAAAATTGAATTAGGATTTTATTTGTAGTTTTATGATTAGATGACTCGTATTATATAGTCTCTTTAAACCAGTCGTAAATAGACATATGTATATGTATGTATTAAAAGCTCACCCGATGATTGGATTGATATTCTCCGCAAGACCTTCCACACATATCAAGCCACATTATATCCTACTAAAAAAAAAAAAAAAAAATCGAACGTGTATCCTTGAATACAAAAATAAACTTTAATTCATATGCAAATATATACCAAAGCCTAAATCAAAACATATAAAATTGCGACTTCATTGATGTCTTAAAAAAAAAAGAAAAAAAAAGAAATGTCTTTTTTCTCGCGGTTATCCCGTAAATCGATCGAAAATTTATATATATGTAGTTCATAAGTTTCTCGACTTCATCATCATCATCATCATCTACCGCCTCCGGCATCTTCGTGACTTTCTCTTTCTCTCCTTACATCTCTCTTATGTACGCATATCTACCGCATCTTAAGATAAGAATTCGCGCTTCCCTGAGAGCATATACACAAGTATAACACACTCTCTTCTCTCTCTCGGTTATGCTCATGACGTAGGTACTCCAACGTAACGACGATTACGTTAACGAGAAGAAAAAAAGAAGAAAAGGACGCCCGCGTAAAAGTAAAAGTCGTATACTCGCGAACCTTTTTAAGAACCAAGTCAAAAAATAAAAAAAGGTCGTTTAACCAGCCTTCTCTTTCCATTCTTGGTTGCAATGTTGAAAAAAAAAGATCAGCTGCGAGTGCCATTCTCCGCGAAGAAAAAATTTTTCTCTTTTTCTTTTTTTTTTCTTTCATACTCATCCGCTTCTTCATACTTCACCGAGTCTACCTCTTATATTCATTCTTCTTCACTCACCGTATGCTTCTTCAACTTCTCCTTCCTTTTCTCTCTCTCTCTCTCTCTTTAGTCTTTTCTAGTCTTTCTATATAGTGATGATGGCTCTTTACTATTTGGATCATATATAGCCGCACTACCCTGGTTCTTTTTTTTTCTTTTTTTTTGTTCATCATCTCGCAAAATCCCTAGAAATGGATCCCTTGAGAGAGAAAGAGAGAAAGCGCAAAATCCCTAGAAATGGATCCCTTGAGAGAGAAAGAGAGAAAGAAAGTCAGGGTATTCATTTGCCTTTTCATAGCAGCTAATAAAGTTTTTTTTTTGTCTTTCCAACTATTCGAGGCCTCTTCGGTCTAGTTAATTGTCTGAAAAATTAAAGGTTTTTTTAACTGGACCCGTATAGGTATATATTCTACTGCAAATCACAGAATTTTTAATTTTTATGCGTTCTTAACGATTCTTTATAGTAATTATTATTATATATATAATCCAGTTGAAAATTCATGGTTGACCCATCATCTAATTTAATTATTCTATTCGCATGAAAACTGCCATTATTTCAAAATTTTTCTCTCGACCTTCCTCTAATATTCAAGTTTTTTTTTTTTTAATTTTTTTATTCAACAATTGACAGTACGTTTATAATATCGTCGCATTTTATTTTATTCCCATAGCGTCACTTTATAATTCAAAATAAAAAAGAAAGGA
>JAPYZE010004907.1:0-11510 GCA_030522805.1 Leptomastidea abnormis | reverse complement strand
GAAGGTCGTTAGACAACGTGGGAACATCTTATAGCTTATGTCTCGTTAGAAAAATTGATTATTCTCTTTTTTCTCGTTTTTTTTTTTATCGCAAAATTTACACTTTGAAACATATTACTTTGTAAATCGTAGATAATAAAATAAACTTGATAACTATTATTATGCTATACTAATAAATCAGTAATGCAAAACAAGAATTATAACGATTAATAAAATTGGTTAAAAAAGCTCGCCACCAAATCCCGTTAAAGCTAAGTACAAGTGTTTAAAATAGAAAAGCGCGCATGGCTTGTTTGCTATGATATGTCTATCCTTTTTCCTCGCGCATAAAGCCTACACACACACACACACACACACACACACACACACACTCACATACTAATCTTCTGCAGCCGCGCGTCTGGCAATGACCGCTAATGATAGAGGACTTCATGGTTGCGTGGCGCGAGTCATCCTGCCGTTAAACTAATGTGGAACTTTAAAGTCGTGAAAGTTTTCAACGTTTTCAAGTTCACTTTTACGACTTGACTGCTGCTTTTCTCGATTTATAAAAAAAAAGAAAAGAAGAGAAGAGAAAAAAAGAAGTTCTCCATCAAATTACTGCACTTTAATCTTAATCAAATTTTCACTATCTTATAAAAATTAAAATTTAAAAAAAGAAAATTCTACTCACTTGCTGGTGATGAGGAATATCAGAGGAGGGTAATATCGAGGCCTCGGCATCGGCATTGACATTGACAGGAAACTGGAGCAAGAATATCGGGCCAATCCCGAGGTAAAGCACAGGCAGTATTCGCCACATCGTGGCGCTTAATCGTTATCACCAACAACAAATAATAACAATCGGTCCTCGCAAGTCCCAGAACAGACTTGCGGTACAGTTCGTAACTAAATCTCACGTAAATTAACGCGTCGACGCCGTAACGACCAAACAAATTTAAATTTAAAGCAATCGAAGAAAGATAGGGAGTAGGGTTGTGTTATTGCCGCGCTACGTATGTATATGTATAGCTTGGCCGAAGTTTCGGCGATGAGAAGGAGAAGCTCGAGAGCGACTGCGGGAGATCGGAAAACGTCCGGGAGTTTTGCTCCTCTCCTTCGGCAGTGCTTGCTGCTGCTGCTGCTGCTGCTATAGCTACTTACGACGAGCGGGAAGAGTTTGGAGCGCCGTCCGTCGCCGCAGGTGGGAGTAGAGTGCCGGTGAAGGTGTGTGTAAGTGCACTCGCTATACCCGCTGCTGCTGCTGCTGCTGCTGCTGCTGCTGGGGGAGATACAGTGGTTGGTAGGTAGGTATAGTAGCAGGAGAGCTGAGAAACCGAACGTCGGATCCCCCCCGTACTTACACGCGAACACCTTCCTTTTTTTCTCTTTCCTTTTTTTCTCCTTTTTTCTTTTATATTGCGTGTTGGTCGAGGTTTGTATGCCACGCGCTTCTCTGCGGTGCTTCTTTTTGATCCTTCGTCTTACTCTTCTTCTCCTTTTCTTTTTTTTAAATAATTTTTTCTTTTGTCTGTTAGGCGACAATATTGTGCAAGATTTTTCTCGCTATAAAAAAGGACGAGGATCTTGAAGGCGCGCGCGATTATACACTTTTATAAAACTACATTGTTCCGACAACGTCTCTCTCTCTCTCTCTCTCTCTCTCTCTCTCTCTCTCTCTCTCTCTCTCTCTCTCTCGGAGGATCTCTTGGGGGATTTGTTAAACTTTCACTTTAGCTGAGAGGGAATTTAATCATCTGCTGCTGGGATTAATGGAATTTTTGAGGTTGCGGATAAAGTATGTAGCAACTTTGTACATCTCTCCTCTTTCCTTTTCTATATATTCATTTTGATGATGGATGCAAGTAATCTCTGGCGAATTTTATTTTTAATGACTCGTAATCGGCCTGCTAACCCTTTTAACGTTAAGATTATTCTTATACATTATCGAAGTTTGTAAGCTTGCTCAAGATCTCTATAGAGATATAATTGGTACCACCACACACATACGTACCTATAAACTTTATAATTCACAAATTATACTTACTTTTAATAAATTTATAATCTAATAGCTGTATTTAATCGTGCCTACTTTGGTATATTGGTTTAGAAAATGAGCGCGTAGGTAGGTATAGGTAGATAGATACACATGTAAAATGTTGAAATATATAATTTCTCGTGAACTGACTTTTGAGATGACCGTTGAAGAGGTCACTTGTATAATAGGTATACATATAAATTATAGTAAAGTCATAGTGACTTTCTTTCAAAGTTTCGCCTTCTGTGTATATAGGTGTATATATATATAAAGAAAGCTTACGAGATATCGAGATTGGCCCCTCGAGGGATTTGAGAGAACGAAAGCAAAAACTGAAACGAAAACATAATATAGTTTCTCTCTCCCTTCACCTGGACGATCCGATATCATAAGGGGACGAGCTCTTATTCTTTTTCTTTTTCTTTTTTTTTTTTAAAGTAGAGTAACGGTTTTGACAGCCAGATATATATTTATACACAGACAGCACCGAATAAATTATCATACTCTTCAAGTTCATTCATCATTTATGCATTTTCGAGCATTTAAAATTTATACACACACACACACACACACACACACACACACACACACACACACACACACACACACACAAGAAGCTTGAATTGCCAATGAATTCTGGATTATGTTCAGAAAAGTTTATTAATTAATAAGTATATGTTTATGTAAATAACAATCATAAATATAGGTACACCGAATAGAAAGTGAACATTACTTTTTTTTCTCCCTCTCTTTCGCTTTTTTTTTTTATTTTAAGACAGATGAAGAAGCTGAAGTAGTAATATTTTACTTTTAAATCACATCAATGTTAATAAGAAAAAATTTACGCTTATCATCATTGAAAAGGAAAAGAGAGAGAAAAAATTGCATAAATTGTTATAAACATAGCAAAGATTTAAGCGCGCTAGAAAATCGGAAAATTGGAACAAATGCACATGAACATGAAAGTTTATATATTATGCCTTTACGTGAACTTTACTATAAAGCCGTTTCGCGATTTGGTGGCTTTCTCTCCTTTGCAATTGGCGTTTATATAGGCGTGTATTATATACTGTATAGATGATTCTGTAGATGTACACGAGAGGCGAAACGAGAGGGAATAAAATTTCGAATTAGATCTCCTCGGGCCTCATAAGCGATCATTACGAATTATTATTTTTTTTTTTTTCGTTTTTTTCCATCTTTTTTTTTTAATCGATCAAAATAACACGTTAGAAGGAGGATGATCGCTAATATACCGTGCGCGCGAGAATGAAAACTATCGAAAATATCTATAATCATATTAACGAGCACATAAGAACTAATTACCTCGAGCCACGCAACCACGTGTATAGCTTATAGACCCAGAAATATATAATAGAGGGAAGTTCCGTTGTGTAAATCATCGAAAATCTGCTAGGCTCTGGATCCAGTAAAAGTGTCTCAAATTAAAAGAGCGACGTTTGAATGAATACCTATACAGCTTTCGTTTGTTTGTGAGAAAGTTTGTGCGCTCATCTGTAATCGGAAGCCACAGTATACATATATACACGATACACCTACCTATACCTATACCTATATTCGTGCAATGTATACTTGTGTATATATAGTTGAAGCTATTGCGAAACGACAAAGTTATACGAGAGCTCTGGATGAATGGCACACACACACACACACACACACACACACACACACACACACACACACACACAGACACACGAGCCGTGGTAAGAAAAAAAACAGATTGCGCGGGAGGGGGGCTGGCGGCTCCTCGTTATAAGGCCATACACGCAGCACAAGGTATGTATACGAGTCTAGAAAAGTCTCTTTTCCTTATACTATAGCAAAAACTAAAGCGCTGAATAGATTTATACCTATAAGTGTACTTGTTTCCGGAGAGCTAATAATAATTCGGCGCTATAATATGTAATATAATTTATATATATATATATATATATATAGGTATATATCACGCGTGTGTGTGTGTGTGTGTGTGTGTGTGTGTGTGTGTGTGTGTGTGTGTGTATGTGTGTGTGTGTGTGATCCTGCGCGACTTCTCGCAAGCTCATCGCTGCAGTGCAGTAGTATATAGTAGGTATATATGGTATTGCGATAATTGCAATTAGTAGTCGTCGTCATCGTTGGGCCGCGGTAGACTTGGATTGTGCGTTACGTAAAAATAAAAAGAAAAGGATACTAGGGAAAAAAAAAAGAACAAGAGTCGAGAAAGGGAAAGAAGAAGCGGCCTGGCACCGCGCGATAACAATCAAGTTAAGAGCTATATGTACCTCTACCTATCTAGAGAGAGAGAGAGAGAGAGAGAGAAAGAGAGAGAAGTGTTAGAAGATAGGTACTTATATATAGGTGCGCGTGGGAAATATAAGAGCGCAAACGTACGTATGTACCTACATATATGTAGGCCCAGAAAAAGGAAACGCGTGTTACGCGAGAGAAGCTTATAGCAGCTCTCTGCATCTGCTGGATTATTCGATATGAAGACGCGCATTGCAACGCAATCTATCTCTCTCTATCTCTCTCTCTCTCTCTCTCTCTCTCTCTCTCTCTCTTTCTCTCTCTCTATCTCTCTCTTTCTCTTTTACTTATACTTATATACTATAGACCAACAAGAGGATAGGAAAAATCGGTCGAGAGAGAAGGAAGCAGGAGGAGGAGGAGGAGGAGGAGGAAGTGAAGGAAAAGGATCAGAGCGGCTCGTCGTTCTGCTTCGTCTATTATATACACAGCAGCAGCAATAGCAGCAGCACTTGAAAAAGGACGGATTTATCGCGCTGCTGCTGCTGCTGCTGGATGTATATCGCTACGAGAGATCGGCAATTACGGTGTCTTATTATATGCGTTGCTGCGGATATAGGACCTATTACTTGACACGCAGTGGCGGTGGCGCCCGCCTTCCTCTTTTCTTTCCTCCCTCTTTCCCTCGCGGGCTTACTGTGTGCGTGCGTGTGTGTGTGTGTGTGTGTGTTTGTGTGACACGTGAAAAGGGCCCTATCTACCGAACAATGGGACCACCGCGTCGTCGTCCTTACGCTCCTGTTTATATCTACCGCTACTTTACGTATCCCCAACTCCCCCCCCCCCCCACTCAATTCTCTCTTCTTTCCTATACCTATACATTATTACGCCTTACTGCCTGATGCTTATTATATATTTTTCTCATATATTGACTATCACTTATACGCCGTAGCTATAATTGCTTTCAAAATGTCCAAACATTACTTTTTCTTTTTCCATTTTTTAATGACTTCCCTGATGACACATTGTTGGACATTTGAAATTGAAATTTTAAATGACGGCAATTTTGAATATAGATATTTCGAATGTTGATTTGCCATCGTGTATTACACGTAAAAAAACCTCAAATAGAAGGTGATATATATAGCGATAATAGAAAGTGACAGCAGGTCCAAAGTGTTACTGATGCATCGCTCAAGCATTTATGATGAGGATTAAAAAAAAATCATACAAGTTCGCTTTCAGAAAACAACGCTTATATACCTATATCTATTTATCTATACACATACACTTACAGATCTCGTAAGCTATATGCAAGTAATTTTAAAGAGAAAAAGAGCGTGTCAGCAATGTCTAACCCGCATGACATTTTCGCGTCTCTTTCTGCGGATATACAGCCGTAAGAACCGCTTTTCGTATTAACTATATACAGTGCAAATGCATTGTAGTTTAACCACAAATTTTATACATACTCTATATACTCTTGCGTGGATGCAGCTGCACCGCAGGATCATTTTAAATCTCTCCTTCTACCTGCTTAGCTATAGATGTTCCAGTCATTTTAGAAAAATAGTTTTTCAGCGAACTTTCCTTCTCTCTCTCTCTCTCTCTCTCTCTCTCAAAATTTTTTTATACTGCAATATTATGCACGTCGCAAAAGTCAACATGCAGATAAAGTTTTAACATTGTAATATTATTTTTACTGCTTTAAAATTATTTTCAAACTAATTTTTGTTCGGATATTTTCTTGCACGTATTTTAAAATTGATTACTACAAAACAAAAATGCCTATTGTAATAAGCTAAAAAAAAAACTGGTTTTTCGTGCATTGCTTTTATAACAATTTAGATACGTAATTTACTTATTATTATTATTATTATTATTATTATTATCGTATCTTTAATTATTGCAGATGAATATTATTAAACTAGTATTTCAAAAGGAAAATATAAATAAATTAATTTTATTATTTTTAATGATTTTTATTTTTATTTGGTAACAAATACAGTGAACATTGTTGAAATACAATTGAAAAAAAATACATTTTCAGATTCTTCTTCAATTTTATCTGCAAGTCACCGGGATTTGTTTTCCACACTTGAATAGTCTGTTTAACAGTTTTCCTCTGAAAAACAAAATTTATGATATTTTACAAATGCCCCTGTTCATTATTAACAACGTATTCATGTAAATGACGTATAGGTATATTGATTATAATGAAAGTTAAGCATGGAAATGTTCATTTACTAAAAATATTATAATACTCACTGTATTGAGCGCATCGATCGGCCTTCTTGCAACATGTTTTACCGTTAGCTTTGCACTCACTGTCAGAGCACTAAAAAAAATAAATATTTTTTTATTTGAATATTATAATACATAAACATATTTAGCAGTGTATTTAATTGAAATTTGCATTTCAATTAGGGTCGATGTATTTGCGCAATAATGTAAATGTTAACAATTATGCACATACAGTAGCAATAACATTAATTAATTTAACAGTAAGTTTGATATACTTACAGAAAGTACTTATGTCATCATTGACAAAATAGCAATTAATAAAAAGAGAAAGATGTATGTGAACGGCATTTTGTTTCTGAAAAATAAGCAAATGAAAAAATAACCAAGTAAATTATTTTTGTCGATAGAATTTATAGACTTTTACAAAATTGATAATGTATAGTGTATATTAATGTATAATTAATAAATAGAATGAAATGCAGTTTTATTATACGGAGTCAATGAGGAGTGCAACTTACATATTAGTTGTGAATAACTTCGTCGAGGTTTCTATTGAACAAGAATTTCTATTCTTTTAAAAATTATTTGTTTTTTTGACTTCTTATATACTTTAAACCACGTCAGTTATGCAGTTTATTATTAAAATAAAATTGTTTACGTTTTACTTTGGAAACAGCGAAATATTTTTATAGTTTATAGGTATGATTCAACGAATAGGATTATTATACTTTCGACTTTATGATTTTGCTGAAAAATATAATTTTGTATAGTATAAAGTAGAAAAATCACAAAAATTAATCCTTTAATTTCCGGCATCAAATTAATGTTGAAAAATTGAATTATAATTGTATTTTTATTGTTCAAAGAAAATTGATATTAATTTAAGAAAAAATTTCATACAAGAAAATTTTTGTGCAACGAAAATTAGAATTTTAAATATCGTCAAGCTTAGCTAGTATTTTTAAACTTAATTTTTATTATTATCATATTGACTACCGTCAATGAATAATCTTGAATTTAATAGTAATGTGATTAAATTAATTTTGTTCCTTTTTTAAATAAGCTTATTTTTGATCAGATATCAAATGTTGTGTACATCGTTATGATTTAGGATAAAATGATTTTTTTGTGGCCCTCAGCAGCCAGTAACAATTATAATTAGCCACAAGACACAATAAAAATTATTTTATCTTAAAACTTACGGCAGCAATTTTCGAAGTGTTACAGTATGTCAAATGTTTGCTGCGCATTGCATATTTAAAATTAAAACTCATTTTTATCGTTGTAATTTATTATCTTTTGATAAAAACATATTTTTGGAATTTTTTATTGTAATCTTCGAGTCACTAGAAGTTGTTTTTCATACATAATTTGTTCGGTTAACAGCGTTCCTCTGAAAAATAAAATTTACATTATATCTGATTACCAATTCATTTGCCATAAACGTTACGCTATAAAATGTAATAATTATACGTAATTGTGGTGAAATATCTTTAATATGACGTACTATATTTAATGCATAGATGGGTTCTCTTACAACACGTGGCACCAGGTCCGCTACTTCCGCAATCTTTATCATTAATGCACTAAAAATTTATACATATACTCATTATTTACTTCAAATTAGTCAACACATGTTTAGTAACATGCTTAATTGTTTTTGTTTGTTTCAATTGATTTGCTTATAGTTTTAAACATTAATAAACGAATTATCAATTACGCTTACACAAATTAAATTATTACCAGCATTACAATGTTGTTATACACTTACCGCCTGTACTTCGATTAGCATTGCTAGGATTGCAACTAACGAGAAAAGTACAATATACTTATATAGCATTTTCCTTCTGAATAAAATCTAAAAAAAAAAAAGAAAAATTCAATAAGTTTAACAAAAAAGTATGTCTAATATGAAATAACATATTTCTTACCACGTTAACTGTTTATTAAATCCGCTTGCTCGCGTTGATGATCCTGTTGCGCAGTTGATGTTCCTCGACAGAGAGAAGGAAAGTGAGCCACTGCTGGCATCATTTTCTCATAATCAATAAAAAGCTTATTAATTAAGACAATTAGCGCCAGTAGGCTTTAGCTAGGTGTTTTTTAGTCGCGAGGGGTCGCTTCAGAAAAATGCATCTCTCATGACTCATGAGCGGGCGATTCAAATTGATAGATTTTTAATTTTCTGACTTAGCAAGTTTTACTAGTATTTTTAGATCAACATCAATTATTCAGATGTGCATTTAAGGGCTGCTTTGCAAAAGCAAGGTAATATCATTGATACAAGGTGCCAATAAAATAAATAAATTTCTAAAAAGCTGTAATTATGTTGGGGTAACATATTTTAGATTATTTTGGCTGATCGCTCTTGTATATTTTCAAAGATATTCATATTAAAATAAAATTTTGTATATTATCTACATTGAAATAATTGTTATTTTGTCTCAAAATACGAATTTTTAACATTGACTTATATTATTTATCAAGAAAGAATTATAATATCAACATAAAATATTTTAAAAAATAATATTTTATTTTGGTTGCATATTCGAAAGAGCAAAATTTTAACTTTAAAGCATAATTTTTTTACTGCTTTAAAATTTTTTTTAGAAAATTTTTGTTCGATGATGGCCTTATACAAATTTAACGTAAATAGTATGTTGTAACTGTTGAATGGCTTACTAGCCAATGTTAATGTTTAAAATTGTGTACTTATCGTTTTTGCGATATTAATAAAAGCATCGCATGTGTATAACACGCGAGAAAATAGTATATCGTTTCGCGATAAGTTCGTTTAGAATTTCCAAGAAGAATTTGAGCTTTCATTTTTTCATTTTAATGTTTTATTAGAAACGAATAAAAGTACAAAAAATCTAGATTTAGGAGCCCTATTAAAATTGTATAATTATTTATCTTTTGAAACGTCTTACAAAATATGTATTTTAGCTATTTTATTAATAGATTCAAAATAAATTATTTTTTCAAAATAATTAATTATCGTTTATCATTTGTTGTATTTACGAAAATGCTTGGCTATTCATACAGCATATTTGTTTTAATTTTCTGTGCGAATGCAATAAGACAAATTTTTTACAAAATTTAAGCTACACTACGCAATAATAAAATTAATAAAAAAATTAAAATCTTTTTAACTTTAAAAATTAAAATTGAAATGAAAAAATTGTAGATAATATAAACATTTGATTGAGGTTTGGATAAATGAAAATAAAATTAATACATGGTCTTATTTCTCAGAATTAATATTTTTTATTCAGTAAAGAATATACAATGATTTTCATTGATAATAATTTATTATTTTCCATTTTGTAAAGCTCCAGTAGATTGTGATGATCCTGGTCGGGTGTAAGTACTATTTTGATATCCTGGTGCTACATCGTAACACGAGCTTCCCTCTGAAAAATAAAATTCATGTTTAATGAACACCACAATAAATTGAAATTTGAATATTTTTACTACTATTAAACATAATAGTATATTTCGACACGTGTGCGGGTAAGTCAGTTTTTTAGCTCAAAAAATGCCTCAACGCTAAAAAATGACTTTTCCTCCAGTGTCGAACTACCTATATTTTATTCCAAGAGAGCCTAAAAAGAGGGAATAAAAATTTTTTATAAATAATATTATTAGTCAATTATTACCCGTTTGTAGGCATATTCCTTTATCTTTGTATGCGAATTCATCCCTACAGCAGTGTTTACCGGGACACGGAGGATCTTCTGTGCACTAAAAATTATACGCAAGCAACTTTTTATTAAATCATTTGATTTATGTAAACAAAGCTGTTTTTCATTTAAAATTAATAAACTTAAAAGCAGCTTATTTGCAAGTTATACTTACTTCTTGAACATTTGATTCTTCTGCAGCCTTTGTTGCCCAGATTGCAATTATGGCAAAAAGAAGGTATTTTAACAGCATCGTGTTACTGAAACGTAATTAAATAAACAAATAAATTATAATTTTTATTCTTATTTACGAAAAAAAATTATTTTTTTTATATTTCTTTTTTTTAGATTTTTGCATTAATAGTATTGAAAGTATATTAGATTCAGAGATTGAATTAAAAATAATTATAGTTAAACTAAACAATTGCAGAAGATATGCAATAACTTACATTAATCGTAAAAAGCGCCCAAGCTTCAGCAAAGTAAGAGTTTCTTCTACTGAAAATGCTATATTTCTTAACTCCTTTTATACTTCTTACCTACCGCGTCGTGAGTTGAATTGGTTAATTACATTAGTCTGTTCACGATTTAGCTTGGAAACATTAAAAAATTTCATTTTACTTACTACTGCCCAAATGGAATTGTATTAACAACAAAAAAATACATATTTTTCTTGCAGAATGTTTAAGGAAGAAAAAATTCTATAGTTGATGAAATGTAATAAAAAAAAAGAAAATAGTTACATGTATAATATATTATGACCACTTGGCCCATCAGACTTTTCGCAGATTTATTTCTCACATAAGTACAGCGCACCTCTATAATCGAGCTCATAAAGAAAGAGGTAGAGAGTAATGAAAAATGCGTATGGTGATTACGAAAGCACAAGAAACGTTGCTCGTTAGAGCGCAGCTGAACCCTTGATCACGCACATACACACGATGGAGCTCAAGCCCGTCGTTGGGTAAAAGGGGAGAAAAATAAAAAAAAAAAAGAGAGATTGAAAGACTCGGCTGTATGCGCGCATATA
This sequence comes from Leptomastidea abnormis, assembly GCA_030522805.1. Classification (NCBI taxonomy): domain Eukaryota; kingdom Metazoa; phylum Arthropoda; class Insecta; order Hymenoptera; family Encyrtidae; genus Leptomastidea; species Leptomastidea abnormis. The sequence continues at coordinate 286 of JAPYZE010004907.1, read as the reverse complement.
GCACTGGTGTAATATCGGTATATTAGATCGGTCGAACTGGTACTCGGTACGATTTAAATCTAATAGCTTGTAAAAATTCATTAAAAATGATATTTTATCAAATTTTTGACAACATGGTACAATAAAAAAGCAAATAAATATTTTTAAGAAGATATTTATTTTATAATATATAATGGGTCAACAACAATTTTAAGGGATTTGTACGCTTATACAAACGACTGCCGGAAGGAAATATTTACAAAAGCTTGGAAAGAGAATGCAATAAATGATTAACAATTAATAAAAT
>JAPYZE010004906.1:3114-18008 GCA_030522805.1 Leptomastidea abnormis | reverse complement strand
TATATATACACATACACAAAGATCAGTAAAATCCACAGATATAGCAATAACGTTAGTTTTAAAACTCGTAAAACTTGCTTTTACCAGAGAGTAGACTTTACTCCGCACCACCCCCCTTTTCCCCTTTTTCTGTTTATTTAAACTGGAGAACACCGCAAAAGCGCACTCAGCCGTGTATATAGTTGTGGATATAATATGTGTGTGTGTGTAAGTGCTATCGGTTCGCGGAAGCTGCCAAGTGTCTGGTTTAAGCTCTTAATCGATGTCTATGCATGTATGTATACTTATTTCAAACTATGAAGTTTGTGTAAACCGCAACACTTATATATCCGTATGTAGATATATATTTATCAAATTTTCAATGCGATTATTGAATGTCATTTTATTGGTCATGAGTGTATTTGAGAAAAAGTTCTACTTTTTTTTTTTTTATTCTTTTTCTTATATTTTTGGATTTAGCTTCGACTTTGACGCTTCGTTTATTTGGCCTTGCCGATAAACTTGGTGCTTATCTCACGGTTTTATTTTTTTTTCGTTTTTTTTTTTTTATTATTTATATATGATGGCATTGGTGGTTATATTGACGAACAAGAGGTTGTAAGGATTTGAAAATGAGAAAAAAAAAGGAACAAATACATTATGTACTTATACTGAAAAAAGTATGAATTTTTTATGTATTTAATGTTCGTTTATTTTGATTTTGCAATAATGAAAATCGATTGAATTTTATTTTTTTATTTATATGCTTAATTGTGTTATATATAGAATAATAGTGAGTGATACATAAAACGTCGTGAATATATTTTATACTCTGGATATACTAGATCAAAAGAAAGTTTTAATCATAAAAAAAAATAATATCAAAACTTTCCAAAATAAAAAAAGAAAAAAAAAGTCGCTTAAATAGAAGCAATTCCTCAATCTCCAAGCATCATAAACATAGCCTTGATTATTCACAAGTAGCTCAGCAAGTTGTCTCATCAGGCGTAAAATAATAAAACGTATTCGTATAATACAGCAGACACACATATTCGCTCATCAAAAAAAAAGAGAGACAAAAAATAAACTCTATACGAATAGCGAATCTAAAAAAAAGGCACTCAATCGCGCGAATAAACTCGAAGAGTATACCAAAAAAAAGAAAGAAGAAAAGAAAAAAAAGGAGAAAGAAAGCAATAAGAAAAGTTTGATCGTAAAATATCTATTCTATAATACAAATTTAAGAGTAGGCGTGACACGTCTTTGACGCTTTTGGTTCGAATCAAAAAATCAGAATCAGCGCGCAGACATAACGCATCACATATCTCGCACCCTTTTTACCCGTGAGATAATTAAGCGCCCTCAGGGACCCAAACGAATAAATGCAGTAGCACTGCACACACAGAAAAATAAAAAAGCAACGTGATCAGCGGCGCCTCACTTTATATATATAATATTATATATACGAGGGGCAAAGCCTTGGACTTGTTTCCCTGCTTCTTTCTCCTGCTTCTCTCTTTTTTTTCTCAGCTTAGGGCTCTCTTTTTTTTTTTTTTTGCACGTAGAAGCCGCTCTTATACTCGAAATTGCGTGAGGCTGTTTGCCAGAGTGCGTCTCTCCTTATATTCTCGCGCGCTTCGACTAATCGTAGGCAGCAAATATATATACGAAAGCGGGCAGGCAGGCAGCAGCAGCAGCAGCCAGCAAGCGCACTTGGGATACCCATATCAGGCAGCTTGCTGACCTCGCCTGTCTTCGAAACTCGTATAGCTATATACTATCCCACCACCAAGTTTTCTCTCTCTCTCTCTCTCTCTTTCTCTCTCACACACTCTTTTAACAGGCAAAATCTTTCTCAAACGCTGCTGCTGCTGCTCATACCGATTTTTTTTTCTTCTCAAATATTTTTCTTGCCACTTTTATTTTTTTTCTCTCTTTTCTTTTCGTATAATATACACAACGGCGCTCTGTAGACTTTTGCGCTCTTCTTACAATTTTCACGCCCTCCCTGAGAGTATAGTGAGTACACACACAGTCATATGGTCTTTTATAATATATACGCAAGCGTTAGTTTGCTTGTACATTTACCGATACTTCGCTTATACCTACTTTTATATTTTTTAGAAATTTTATATATATACTTGCTGCTAACACATACATACCGAGATAAAAAGAGAGAGAGAAAAAAAGAGCTTGCACTGCTATATTTATATATATTTATACCGGCTTCCTCGATGAATTTAACGAGCCGGCTTTGTTCACCTTCTTGTTGTTACTACTACTACTGCTGCTGCTGTTGAAAATGGTCATTTTCTTTTGTTCGGCTTTTCTCTCTTAAGAGAAAGAGAGAGAGACTATATACATATAAAAGCTAAGCGAAAAGATAAGAATGTAACGGACACATTGTTTTAATGGCTGAGTAAGCGCGGCTACTTCCAACGGGAGCGACACGAGCAAATATTCACGCGTGTAATCATTGTAATGTGGTAGTGGTATAGGTAGATAGGTAGGTGACGCGAATGTTGTTTTTATTTATCTACCTAATATTAATACGCAGTTTTTTTCTTATATTATTAAAGCGTTATTATTATTATTTTTTTTTTTTTGGATTAATAAAAATCTGTTATTTTATCGTTACATAAATTTTGATATTTTTATCAGCAAAATTTTAATGGAAGTAAAACAAAAAAAAAGGAAGAATAATAAAGCTAATTGAGATTGTTGCACGAGATTGATTACGTTACACCATTGATATAATTTTTTTTTTTTTTTTTTATTCTTTACAATAGAAAATTCAAGGTCTGATTTTATGCAGTAACTATAAAGATTAATTGGGAAAAAAATCTAAAAAATTAAACTTTTAAAATAACAAAATAACCATTGATATAAAAATCTTATATATTTGTCAATAAAAAAAAAAAAAAAAGTTATCTACCGCACAACATAAATAAAAATAAAATCTAATAATCAAAACCATAAAAATACCGATAGCAAAATAAGCATTACCATATACCTACAAAAAAAAAAATCTTAAAATCACGTTCTCACATTTTTATATATCTAGTTGTATATTCGCGCTTATTATACACCTAAGAATATATATCCAACCGGTCGTTCACCACATGCATACATATATATAATAATACAAGATTCACTCGGTCGGCAAAAAACTAAGGAGGCGGAGGTGGGGGGGGGGATATCCTTATCGCGTCTCTCAAATCTCGTCGCGATCGCGCGCGACACTCTTCCCACGAGATCTTGGCGCCCATGGCAAAGCTCTGCTATACCAACTATACATTAATGCATTTACACATACATACATACATACATACCCTCATAGATATGCATCCCTGACTGACTCGACATCGAAAGATTTCGCGCCTCTTCTTGTATTATATATAGGTATATATCTGTCCTCCACACGTTTATAAGCGACGAGAAAATCGGATTAAAATCGATGCTCCCTCTTTCTCTTGTGTGCACGAGACTTCTTCCTCACACTTATGTACATATATATATTACACATACATACGTACATTTATACATATATAATTCCTCTCTATTCCTCTATATGCAAGCTTATAAATACTTCACTCTTCATTTCGCGAAAGTAACACACACACACAAATGCATATAATACATGCACGGGTTGTATAGGGTTTATTGGCCGAGCAAGAGCGACAGACTCAAGAGATGAGTTCCTCGTAATGACGTGTGTCTCTTTTTATTTTGCTGCGCGTTGCTGACTCTGTATAGTGCATCGTAATCAAAACAATTTTCATTCATGCGACAGTATGGTCTCGTGCGCGCGTGATGTGCTATATACTATATAACTCGCAAGTCAGTTAAAACAGCTGCCATTGCAATGTTGACTATCTACTCTCCGACAATTTTTTTTTTTTGTTGTTTCGATTGTCATTTGAGTATATGACTATTTCTTTTATTCTTTTTATGTTTATCCAGCTGATTAAATATGCAGAACTGCTAGGGTAGTTTCTTTTTAATTTTATTTTTTTTTTATTATTAATAAATAGCGTCGATTGAGCGGATTTTTATGCTGATATAAAGCAATTATATATGAGATATATTAGAATCAGCTGAAGTTATGTTATTAAATTCATTTTATTGCTTCATGTAGGTATATTGTATTTATGTCCTCTTTATCTTTCCAAACATATAGATAACGAATTACGCGAAAAATAAAAATGTATAAATAACAATTTTTATATATAGGACATTATATTTAATATCGAACAAACGAAAATTCTAATAATACTTATACAAAAACTCATTAATTACAAAAATCCCAGGTGCAGTATAAAAATTTAAAGTTTTAATCGTTATACTCTCAAGCACTTCTTTTTTAACACACATAATTTCCGGCCTGTTCAAAAGCAAACTAAAAATAAATAAAAAAAGAATATAGCTTTTGTAAGTTTATTTAAATATCTGTGGACACCTGAATACCCTTTCCCAACAAATAAATTTATCATAAAAAAAGAAAAAGAAAACGGATATCGTAATAATCGTAACAGAGGCCTCTAAACCGCATCAAAAGTCTGTCAAAAAAAAAAAAAAACTTAAAAATAAAAACACTCCCAATCGCGATAAGCCGATACCTACATTATACTATATCAAAACGGTCAAAGTCAGAAGAAAAGAGAAGAAGAGCATAAGTGTGTAGAGAAGTCTGTCTCTTATAGGGGTCGCTCTCTCTCTCTCTCTCTCTCTCTCTCTCTCTCTCTCTCTCTCTCTCTCTCTCTCTCTCTCTCTCTCTCTCTCTCTCTCTCTCTCAAGACACGTTAGTTCTACACACACTATAAATGTATACTGCAGGTACAAACAAACACATTTATATACAAAAGCGCGACAGTCGGCGACAGTAGTAGTAGTAGTAGTAGTAGTAGTAGTAGTAGTAGTAGTATATGCTAATGAGCGAGGCGCGAGAGTAGCGGACAATAAAAGGAAAGGAGTCGGCCGTATATATGTATATGTATATATACTTATATACCTATAGGTATATAAGTACCTATACCATGCGCGCGGCGAGTCTCGCGCGAGAGGAAAAGATCCGGCGTCCCACGCGTTCTCTTTCTTTCTCTATACATCAGGCTAGTTTTCCCCTTCTCTGCTCCTATACTCCTCGTAGAACGTCCAAGACCATGCAGCCCCTCTCTCTCTCTCTCTCTACCATGCGCACCTATATACTTAGCTTGCGGCAAAGCACAATGTCACCCACGAGAGAGATTTGCTTCTTCGTTTTCTTTCTATGTATATAGGAAAGAGAAAGAGAGACACATATATATTGCACGCCTTACGATACTCGTCTTTTTCTACTGACCGCCACCAGAGAGTGAGAAAGCTTGCGGGGCATTTGTGTGTGAGTTGTTTAAACGGGTGGCTGTACTTGCGGGTAAATATCGGTAGGACATGTACTGCGTCTAACATGTATAGGCATATACGTATATATGTATATATATGCCTCACTTAACTATTGAACGGTTATATGTATATGTATATGTGTACGATGTACGGTAGGAAAGACAAAAAAAAATCGGTTCTAGTCCGAGTGGCGCTATAGTTATGCAAGTCCTGTGTGAATATATATTTATATTCATATAGGTAGGATATAAAATAGAGAAGGAGAAAAAGAGACCGACAGGACGACTTTTCGAATCGAAGGTGTTAATTTGTTTAAAATTTACGAGCTCGATCAAGCATAGATATCAACATACACATATACACATATATATATATATATATATATATATATTTATTTGAAATTATGAGTGTGCTAAGAACACTTGTTCTCAAACGCCTGATTTTCAATTGCACAATGCGTCTCTAAGAGGGAATACAAGCTTGTCCTTTTTTTATATTTCTCTCTCTCTCTCTCTCTCTTTCCTTTCTGCTCATTTTCGTTGGGTTGGCGCATTAATCATTTCAGATAAAAGCGACCGCGCACATTTTAAACGCTATGACTAAAGGTCATCTCTCTTGTATTCTCTCTCTCTTTTTTTTAACTATATGTACATACAAGTGCCGTAAAAAGAGCGCGCGAGATCGTGACAAGGTTTTTATCCATATAGCGGATGAAGCTTTAATTAGACTGTAAGTGTGAGTATGTTTTTTTTTTTTTTTATACCAATTAAAGATGGTAGCTATTATTGAGTATACATATAGGTATATATTTATAAACAGAAAACAAGTCACTTATGCTGTTACTTATATTTCCTTGAATATAAACGCCAAGTACGTTTATACATATAGAAAAAGAGAGTCCTTTGCTAATAACTAAAAAAAGAAGAAAAAAAAAAGAAAACTCCAAATTATTCGTTTTTCAATAAATCTCTTGAGTATATTATATATAGAAAAGGTAGTAGGTATTAACGACAAATAAAAAAAAAATAAATAAAATAAAATAACAAGCAAGTAAACCAAGTATAATCGAGAGATTAGAGAAAATACAGATTTAGTTGTGACTGTAAGGCGGAAGTAACTCGAGGTTTCTCTGTTTTTCTCTCAAGTCGAAAAAGGAAGCGCCGCAGCAGCAGCAGCAGCAACAGCAACAGTAATAGCAACAGCAACAGCAGCAACAACCGCGGGAAATTGCAAAAGTTAAGGAACGCCAATCGTTACTGCTAATTACGCTCTCTCTCTTTCTTTCTCTCTCTCTCTCACTCGTTCATCCAAAGAGAGTACGAAAGATGTTTTCCTCCTCTCTCTAAAATTTTTCTTCCTCTTTTTTTGTATTTTTATTTCTTTTTCTCTTTTTTATATACCTCTATACCTATCTATATATCCAGAAGAGAATTGTCGTTGTTACTCAATACACATACATACACACACACATACAGACCGGATAACCATAAACACACAATAATTTACTTTTACGAAACAAACAATGACTCTCTCGGCCAGCATCGCGAGTCGCGAGTAGTAAACAAAGTTAAGGGAAGCCAGGTATAAAGTATATATAAGTATAAGCAGGTAAATTGCAAGCAAAATAGATAGAAAAAGATGCCAAATTAAAAAAGATAGCTAATAATGTATCTATGTAGCAGCAAAGAGCATCAGCACATACACATATATCTGTAGGCATATAGATAGGTATATACATATAGGTGGAGGAGAATATAATATAGCCTAGAGGCTATAACAGCTGCAGTATATAGGAAAAAGGACTCGCGCCGCGCGCGCTTATGTTATGTTATGTTCGAGTCCGCGAGAGAGTGCAATGCGCGGGGAATCCCCCTCCCCCTCCTCCTCCTCCTTTCCCGCTTTTCCTCTTTTTCCTATCGCGCGCACACACACCTATACGGGCGCACCCACACATATACATTACATATATACCTATAGGTGTGTGTATATGGTGTACATATATTTAAAAAAAAAACTTAGCTCACTAACTCAGTGGTCGCAACCCACTACACAGACAGAGAGAGAGAGAGAGAGAGCGAAAGATATCGGTGTGTGGCGCGTGTCTCTCTCCCCGCTTTAACGGTGTACCTTATAGCTGGTACCAGAGCGCAGCAGCTAATACACACATATAGACGAACGTCTATTATATATATATATAGAGAGAGAGAGAGAGAGAGAGAGAGAGAGAGAGACCGGTAGGAAGAAGGAGTGTGTATAGGTATAGGTAATAGGTATATATAGGGAAGAAGGGTGCGGAGGAGAACGGACTTATACTATACTTGCTTGAGGAGAAAAAGGATGGAGGAGATAAAAAAAGAAGGGAGACATGTGGACTGGGCTATACAGCTAACAGCAGCAGCAGCAGCAGCAGTAGAGAAAAAGAAGGGGGATCCGGGCACTCCTACTATTATGTATGTGCACGACAACGACGACGACAACGACGACGACGACGACGATCGCGAAGAGAAGGCTCGCTAGCTAGCTAGCTCGATCTCTGCAGCACACACCGCACAAGCGCTCGCTTTCTCCTCTCGTTTGCTGTAGGTACATATACCTATATAATCTCCTGCTCCATGCGACATACACCTATATGTATGTATGTATGTATTTAGGTATATATAAATATATATATATATATATATATATATATATTAGGTGCGTGTGTATGTGTGTAATAAGTATGTATCCATGAGCAAATAATATATAACAACAAGGTGCCTGATGGGTTCTCCAGTCCAGCATTATATAGAGACTATATATACCAATCAGTCACTTTTTTACAGTCACACGTTATATCATATATTTATATTTATATTTTTATAAATTTATTGCACGTGTATGTTTATGTGTGTCTGTGTCTTTCTATGTATGTATGCGCGCAAAATTTCGAAATTGCCCGCGCGCGTTTCGAAAATCATCGTAATATCATGCGACGCGTACCGAGCAAAGCTGCGACTTCTTCTGCTGATGCTGTGTTAAACATGTGGGTTCTATAATACACCAACTCAACTTGGGAAGGACGTTTTACATGTTGGTGTAATCGGTGACGGTCGTATGAGCTCGTGCGAGAAGGAGAACTATGTGTCGATGTGTTTGTGTGTGTGTGTGTGTGTGTGTAAGCTTTTGCTGCGGGTACACTAATTTTAAAGTATTCTCTGTTTCTAACTTTTTTTTATTATTTTATGTTCCTTTAGTTATATTTTGTCTTACGTTATTTTGTTATTAAGTTTGAAGGTGTAATGATAGTTACCGATATGTGTTGGAAGCTTTGAATGCTGTAAGAATAATATTTGACATTGCAAGAACTGCTTCTCTCTTTCTCTCACTCGCCGGAAGTCCCGGATTCTTACTGGATTATGACGTCATATAGCGTAGGTGTTGTGTGTGTGTTCTCCATGTGCGTATCTGTATATCGAGTTGTGTATGTGTGACGTAATTAAAAAAAAAATCATATGCCGATCGATGAATCGATATAATATAACTTTTACACTATTACCTGATGCTATACTTAAATTTTTGTTTTGTTTTGTTATGATTGTTTTGATAATTTAATGTCAAATTTATCTATTTGTTTAAATAGTACGAGAATGGTTTTATGATAATTTATGTGAATAAGGGTAAATTTAAATGCGTATAAAATTTAATATTTTAATTTACGTATTTTATATTTATACCGGTAAGTTAGTAATGTATTATACATTTAATGTTCCACTAAAAGAAGAAGAATAAAAAAGAAAGAAATATTTTAAAATAATCGTGAATCATTTACGTTGATTTTCTTTATAAGGTACGATAAATGTAATGCGAAGAGAAAAAGCAAGTAGATCATGTCCCAGTTAGGTAAGACCAAAAATGTGTGTGTGTATATGTTTGCTGTTGTAATAGAACAATTTTTATTCTAATTATACATAGATATAACTATAGCAATAACCCAAATAAGATTTTTAATCGTCATCACTATAGTCTTATTTGCATTTTTATAATAAATTTATGCATTAAAAAAAAAAAACAAAAATATAATATAATTTACTAATCTATTTTCTTATAATGCTATCCGTAAAAATAGTTACTCTCCAATATTATCCTTCACTAGCATATATGTCCCATATAATACGATGATACACGAAGTACTTTTACTTCACACGATTTATTCTAAAAGTATCTCCCCCTCTCCCCCATCCCCCTTTTATCTCTCCTCAACCCCGATCTGGTATATATAACAACTTCCCGTCGACCCCATATAGTCTTACTTTCATTTTTATTATTTATAAGGATTTAACAAGATGTGTATTGATAAAATTACATTAAAGTAAAGCCTATATTATATTCCATACAAAAAAAAAGAGATACAAAGAGAAAATAAAAAAAAAAACAGTTGTGAAACTTTTTGCTCGGTCATTCAATTAGATGTATAGGGTGGGAGTAAAGGGGTATATATATATGTTTATAAATTGTTTTTTCACGGCAATAGAGTTGACTCGTTGACGAATAGTATGTGGTTCTTTTTTTTAGCCTGCGGAGCCTTTTTGTTGAGCTTATATATATATACTCTCAAGCGCGAGCTCTCGAACGATTCGTGACGAAAGATCGCCCTAATGGGATAATTGAGCGGATGAATTGTTGGTTAACTTTTTTTTGTTGTTGTTGTTTGTTCTCCTCTCTCTCTCTCTCTCTCTCTCTCTCTCTCTCTCTCTCTCTCTCTCTTTTAGTTCTCTCTCTTTCGTGTGTCATCGATTTTTTGCACTTTCGGCCAGCTAATCTTGGACCTTTCCTCGAAATTAACTCTCTCAAGAGGGGGGGGGGGGGGGGGCATGAGAGCTTGAACGAGACAAGAAAAATTTTAAAGGAGAAGGGGGGAGTTGCTAAGGGAGAGAAAGTAAAATAAAGCTAAGATGTCGTTTTGTAAAAGTCTTTCTATCTCATCTTATGTACTTATATTAAAATTGATGTAGGAGAATAACTTCTTGAAAATCGTTCTTTAATTATATTGACAGAACGATGAGTTATATTCGATGAATCTTAAGCGAGAATGACAATCGTCTGGTTTGGTACAATTCTTTATTTAATTTTTTTTTTTATCTTCTACTGAAGTCACGTAGACGTGTCGTAAACGTTGAGCGCATATTAATTTCATTGTAGTTTTACTGTATGTACCGATGATCAAGTTTTTGCGAATGACGGTTTATTTTATGAGATGAGTACATAAATATATATACCTAAGTTCAATAACACATCACCAAAAAAAAAAAAGAAAAGGGGAAAATAAAAAGAAATGTCAGGATGTCTGCGTTGCGAATTTACTATTAAAAAATTTTGTTGTTTTCTTATATACAAACGTTTGTGCTGCATATCAACGTAAAAAGATCGTTATAATAATACGGAAAATGCTGATCCCGTATTCCTGATATGAGGCTTCCTTTTTTTTCTTTCTTTCTTTCTTTTTTTTTTTTTTTTGCACATTATAAAATTACGTTTATACAGTAATTCTAGAAATAGTATTGTTTTTTTTTTGTTCGAATAAACTCATTATTTTTTATTACAGTTAAAAAAGCGCGATTTTTTTTTATAATAGACCATAAATAAATATTAAAAAATCGACGATTCCAATCTTTGATATAGGTATATACAAACTTTCATGTTCATAAAATGCATTGCAATGGTTTTTTACAACTTTTTACAAAATCATATGACTGGTTAAAAATAATCTGTCGAAATAATATTTATCAAAGAACTTTTTTTTCTTCTCTTTTTTCTTTTACAACATCCCATATGCACCAGTATAAGATCTCACGTACAATATTCGTCTTTATAAATAATAGCTTCATATTATTGGTATACTTGGCAAAGTTAAATAAATAAAGTAAGAAGAAAGAGAAAAAAAAACTGCATAATATTTATTATTAATCACTTGAAAGCAAATACAATTATTCCCATTGACGCGCATATACATATAGGTACCAATAACCCAATGCGTAGTTGAAATTAAAAACAAATCATTTTTAATAGACCGTAAAGTAATCGGCAACGCTATAATATACGCAGAGTCGTAAAAAATAAAAAAAAAAATAAAATAAAAAAGAAACAATTCATTTTAAGCATAAACACTCTTTGAGAGCAAAGTATAAATGTGTAAATGCCGTGTAACAAAATCAAACTAATAAACATAAAAGCTGTACATATAACAGCTGTGTGAGAAATTACACACTTGTTCTTCATCCATGCATGCATCACCATGGTGTGCTCATGAAATTGGCAAATCCAACAAGTCTGTATGTACAGATATGTACCAACTACCGTAGTATGTAATAGTTATTGAATACAGCTGAAGTGCAAAATAACAATATTTTTCAATTACAATCGTAGTTCTCTCGCAGTACTAACTAAAGTCAGTCAGTCAAGGGGTTTTTCACTTGTGAAATCGATTTCAATTTTCAGTGATTTTTAGCGATTACAGCGATTTTCAATCGCTTAAACGATTTCATCGAATTCACATCGATTTTATATTGATTTCACCAAATACAATCGATCACAATCGATTTCAATCGATTTCACATCGCGTGAAATCGCTAAACATTTCTCAGAATTTCTAAAAAAAATTTCTCTAAAGAACGATTTCAATCGATTTTACCGATTTCAACCGTTTTCTCTAGAAAAAAATCGATTTCAAGAGTGAAAAACCCCTTTCAGTCATTAGTAAGTAATAGCATACAATACCGATCATCCTCTAGGGACCAAAAATCGTCAAAGTAAAAATAAAGAGGTCGCTATACTATACGACAAAAAAAAACTAACAACACCAAATTCAACTCTTTTTTTTTATTATCCAAATGTGTTAAAATAAGAATCAATAGCACATAATACATATCCAGCATAAGGAAACTGTATACCTATGTATATGAAAAAGCAAGGATATATATAATCAGAGTAAAAAGAAGAGGGGGGAGAAGGTGATAAGTGTAAGCTTAGTCACACGGAAAGTTGAAGTTGAAGGTCTCTCTCGCTCCGAGTTCGGTAGGATTTTGACCATATAGGTATATATACCTATACCTGCCGCAGCAGCAGTCAAGCCGTAAGTAATAGCGAGCAAACACCTTATACACACCGACGAGGCCTGTATAAAATAATCATGTATGTGTGTATGTGCGTGTGATAGGTTTTACATGCATATACACATACACACATATACTGCGCTCTTGTCCCTGGCTTACCTTGTCTTTCTCTCTCTTTTTTTTTAACGCAACGTGGTCAGGGCCCCGACCGAGCAAGAGCACTAGCTGCTGCTGTTGCTGCTGCTGGATGTTGAGAGACGGCCTAGCAAACATTCGCTTAAGCTTCACCCCACCTACACCTTCTCTTCCTCCTCTGGGTGTGTGTGTATATATCACCACAACTACCACCTCTTCTTTAGCAACAACAGGCGGCAAAGTGGCGCCGGTGTCTCGCACGCGAGAGATCACCCGCGAGTAATAAAAAGAGAGGAGACCGGCGTGTGCGGGGGCCACCTCCTCCTCTCTGTCCATTTATGCATCAGCCTCTTTAACGCGGAGAGGGTGCAGCGGGAGACAGCAAAAGAGCGACCAAGCAAGCAAACGCGTTGAAACTGCGGTAGAAGCGCAGAAGTATCTCTTTTTTTACTCTCGTCATGGTATATAGAAAGAGCAAGCGAGCGAGCGAGCGAGCGAGTGAGCGAGGTCCTTTCTTTATTAGGAAGCGTTACGCATGAGCTTGCTTGCTTTTTCTCTCTCTCTCTCTCTCTCTCTTTCATGTGTTAGTGCTGTACGGCCCCGAGACACACGACGAGGACGGTTTTATGTATAAAGAGAGCTGCTATTGCTGCTATACCACTGCCTCTGTCCCCCCTTCGACACCGTACCTTCTCTCTCTCTATTCGTTATTTTTTTTTTTACTCCTTGGTGTATGACTTTTTCGTCGCGCTGACGAAAATCGCGCCCAATGTGCAAGCCTATAAGTGCAGCGACGACGACGACGACCTTCCGACATGCGCTTGAGGACGCGAGAGAGTAACGAGAGAGGTAGAGAGAGAGAGAGAGAGAGAGAGAGAGAGAGAGAGAGAGAGAGAAGGGAGGACAGGGACATATACAACGCGAGCTTTTATATATATGATGCTGAAATATATATGTATGTCGGCTTTTCTTCTTTCGCTCCTTTTTTTGAGCTAATTGTGACGATGATGCGGTCCTCCTCCTCCTCCTCTTTTACCACTTCCAGAATATCTCCCTTTATTTTATTACAAATATCTTTCTTTTTGCGAAACAAGGGCGCGTATCACGTATGAGAGAGAGACTTGTGATGACACGATAATATGATGAATAGGGATGTTTATCAAAATTGTATGTACGTGAAGAATTTTAAATTTACGATACCGTTTATAAGGCATTTTTGATTTTATATTCGATTAATTTTTTGTTAAAAATATCATATTTTTTTTTTTTTACTTTTTACTAAAAACAAAATTTTTTTTCAGAATTTTTAAAAATAAATTAGATTATAATTTGTATTATGCAAGTACCTGTATACTAAAAATTAAATACAGGTATTAATAATTAAATTAAAACGCAATTGTTAGTTTTGTTATAATTAACAAAGCTGATGGATATTATCTTCTTATACGTCTATCTACCTATATTATACGAGCTTTGTAATTACACATTTATATACCGCGTAAGCATTAAAGTCTATATATAATATAATAATAATACGTTATAAATAAATAAAACAACAAAATGTGCACAAACGTTTTCTTATCTACCGCCTCTCACTATATATACACGCTCATTCGTTCGCTAACTCACTCACTCACTCACTCTCTTCCTTATCTTATAAATACTCATGCTTTTCTCACTCACTCTCTCTTCTAACTACGTTCGTTCAAGCGTTATCTCATATATAAAGGTACACATTGTCCAAGTTCGTTACCACCGACGACATAATATTCGCGATCGATAAGTATAAATATCCTCCAAACCTAAAAAACAAAAGAAGAGAGAAAAAAAATAAAATAAAAAAAATCAAAGGCCCTCGAGTGAAAACAATTCAGGTAGATCTCACACACACATCTCTCTCTCTCTCTCTCTCTCTTTTAAAGATATTGACGGCCGTAGTTGGGATCAAACAAAACAAGCGCGGTGATCAACCGATTTCCTTCACCCTTCACACGTGTATGCACTTATATATACTTATTTTAAAGTATCACACGCGGTATATATTCGGACCATCGAAAAAATCGGTAAAATCCATCAGTCGCGCGGACAATATCACTCTCGCTTTCGCAACCATTTTATCCCCTCACCTTTATTCCTTGTGAAACCTCACACACCACGCGTGTGCACGCGTTATCGATTTTAAGCATGTGCGAGAGAAAAAGAACTATAACATTTAGATAATAGAATAGCAGTAAGACAACAACAACAGTTTCTGTATCTGTAACCGAAACGACCTGTCCTGTACACGTCTAAAACATCTATATATGTATG
>JAPYZE010004904.1:6915-17254 GCA_030522805.1 Leptomastidea abnormis | reverse complement strand
AAGCTTTTTTTGTCCGATATAAAAATATAAAAAAACAAAAAAGTTACAGGCAAAACAAAACCACTTTTCTCAAAATACCCCATCTTCCCCTATATAAATACGTTTATTTCAGCCCAACGCGCTTTTTTTATCTTCCGCTTTTCTTTTTTTATCGCGCTTGAAATCTAAACTCTCGCACTCTATATGTATAAAAATAGTCAGTACTCAACACAGAAAGATCTATCCTATTTAAAAAATATTAATAAAAATAACGTGCACAAACAAACATAAAACGATATATATTAACCATGCTTGAATATACGTATTATTTTGTAGGTATAAACAACACAAGTCGTTATAAAATACTGCACATGTAGCACGCAGTTTAGTTTCGCCGCAAGGGAGGGCGGCGGAGGAGGCGGAGCGGAGCCCCCGCGCCGCTCCGCCACCACACGTTATTGTTCCCGGACCACACCATCACAATCTGACCAATCAGGTTTGTCCACTCGAAAGTACCCGCGCTAATTCTGTGCGCGCGCACTATATTTTATTACACTTCTGATACTTAGTTTCCGATGATTCGTTTTTTCAGTTGTTATGGTTGAACGTTAGTTATATTACGTTGAATAAATTACATATACATCTTATCAAGCAAATCACATCACTGCACAGATGTTTATTTCATATATTATATATTATTGTTGACGTTTTAACTTTTGCGCGCTATACGCTGCGGTGAATATATATTTTGAAACGATATTTTGTTAATAATAATATATAATAAGAGGGTGAAATATGAGAGTTGTATATTTATTGTAGCTGTATCAGCTTTACGATTTTTCAATAGTGTGTTGTAACTATACAATTTTTTTTGCTTGCTCGTACAATGTGTAACTACTTGATTGTGTAAGTACTACATAATTTGATGTGACGATTCGATCGGAAGTTATGTAAATTTTGCTAAATGTTACGTCTCCGACTGTCTTCTTTGCTTCGGCTTAAACATTAAAAATTTTGATTTTTTTAAATTATGCAATGACGGAATGTGACACACTGTAATATAGCAACGTCAAGAATTTGCCAAGAATTTATTATAACTGGATGTTATACGTCAACAATTTTGAATTGACGTTAAAGGTATAAATCTTTTTTTTTTTTCTTGCAGTGTATTTTAAATTTTTTATAAGATTTTTTTTTTTCTAGTTTATGAAACGCATAAAAATTGGATCGAAACACTTGTTATACATTATTGTAAAATATTTAAAAAATCTTTGAAAAGCTGCTTTTATTTGTTTCAAGAAACCAAATATAAAAACAAACAATAATTAGTAGTCAATATTGTTACTCTAATAATCATAATATATTAAAAGTACAAGTTATATTTTTGTAATAAATATACTCTTTACTATAAAAATTATATCTAGCACATTACATATATAATATATATGTAACACGTCACGCGCGTGTGAGATTGCTGCGTGAGCAGTAGTTGTAGCGGCGGCGGCGCGGCCTTGCGGGGGGCACAAGCACATCGCGGCTCTTGTCTTGTATATCTATATAGAGATATATCAAATATATATATAACCGATGTGGAGGGGGAGGCCGAAAGGAGGATCGTCCGGTTGGTAAGCATCGCAATTCGCCGGAGTAACGTCGGCCGATTTAGTTTCAGTCAGTATAGCCGTCGACGCTGCCGTGAGCGGAGGTATAATTTTTCATCGTATACGCAGCAGCTCTTCTCTTCTCTTCCGCTTTGATTATAATAGTATAGCGTGTGATTCTATATGCACGCATAACTGGAGCGCAATCTATTCGCTTTTCGTTGTTAGTGCAGCAATAACACAACAACAATAAATCCAGGATAATCGTTAAATAATTAATAAGGAAGTATTATATAAATACACAGTTTATAAGCGTCTGGATAGAGAAAGAGAAAGAGAGAGAGAAAGAGAAGCTCGCAGCCATGAATTTATCGTTCGCTGGCTGCGGCTTCCTTGGCATCTACCATGTCGGCGTGGCCGTCTGCTTCAAGAAGTACGCGCCCCACCTGCTGCTCAATAAAATTAGCGGAGCATCGGCCGGAGCAATTGCAGCATGCTGCCTTCTCTGCGATTTACCCATAGGTAAGATATTTTATTGATTATTTTTTTTCATATTATACAAACCTATACATTTTATTAGCATCAAAAATAGGATAGAATGTGCATGAAGCTTTTTTTGCTGCTATATACATACTTGTTAGTGTTTACTATAATTTGCTTGATTGCATCAACACTCTCTGTCTCTGTCTCTCGCGTCCGCGTGTCAGGACTTGTTTACAAAGCCTCGTCTTACGCGTAGTGTTGACGTTTTTATTCCTAACGTTTCTCTTCAGTCTATCTGTTGTTGCTGAAAAAGAGAGAGAAAGAGAGAGAGAGAGGGTACGCTTGTTATATTCTTGCATACATCTACTACCTAAATGTGTATGTACAATTTATAAACTAATAATAGGTATCGAGTTTTATCAATTTTATTTTAAAAAAATTATTTAATTTTGCAATTTTTTAACAATCTTCCAAGTAAATATCCGACCGTTATATTTGAAATCAAGAGTATACAATTATTAAATATATCACTTTGTTTTCTATATAAAAAAAAAAAAAAACAAGCGTATCCTACTTCTTTGTTGTAAAAGAGTTACATATTTACTCCCTCTTCCCTCATCCCCCTTCTTATACCTACTTTAATATATGCAGTAATGCAATAATACCGTGAAAAAGAGACTAAAAAAAAGAGAGAAAGAGCATTGGTCTTGAACAAAGGCCTTTTAACATTTATAGGGGCTCTCTCTCTCCTTCTCTCTCTCTCTCTTTGCGCTATAATAGCGCGGCAAGTCAACAGCTGCGTTATCTCAAGTCCGCGATAACGCCGCCGTGCACGCAAGGAGCTGCAATTGTATACATCATATTCTATGCTTATATGTATATGTATGTATGTATATATAGCTCTATTATTACCATCTCTTGCGCGCCGCGCGGATTTTCGAGAGCTCTGTTGTGAGCTTCTTGTATTTTATTATATGCATGTAATGCGCAACCGACACAAACGAGATGACCGATATATTGAGAGTTCAAGTGTATATCGATACATATATTTATTGCCTTTAAATTTTCGTACGCGCGTGCTGACACATTTAAATAAGAACCGGCTCCATTTCTTTTTATGGCATCTCAGATCTTATATCGCGGCTTTCTCATTTTATATATACATTTCTCGTCCGTCGTTGCTTTGTGTATATGCGTCTGCTACGATCAGCTGACGCATATATATGACGACATATATATTATGATGTCTATATATATGTGATACATTTGCCCTGCTTGTATATAAGGAAAAAAGACCCCCACGCGATATATTATCCCACACTCTATACTCGCATACGGTATACGGGATTTTATTGCTTATTTCTTTAATATTTTATTTTTCTTCTTTTTCTCTCTCACTCCTCATAAATACAACATATCTTATAGAAAATACATATGTAACGGGAATTTCTATGATTTACATGTTATTTTTTTTTTTTTTTATAAATTACATATATAGAAAGAAGGATGATTAAAAGTACTGTTTATTTATTTGACTCTTCGAAATTTACTTTTTTATTTGCGCATAAGCGAATTATAAGATTAACATATGCGATTAATTATTTTTCTTTTCTTTTTATTTTTTTTTTACTGACTGATTAGAAGCTTTAATTTACTGATAAGATGTACTCAGAGTGATTTTGATAATCGTGATGGCTCAAGGGCTGATCGCAAAATTTAATAAATGATATTAATCTGATCAAAATGTGGATTTATTTGGAGATTAAATTTTTTTTTCTCTTTTTTTTTTCTTTTTTTTATACGTACTATTTATCGTACTTTTGTTGCATTGTTAATTTTGCAATTCAGCATTATTTGATCGACATATTTATCAATACTTTTGATGAAATAGTAAACAGTATATACATAATGAGCAACTACAAAATATTAAATTTAAAATTCAAGTGAGGAAAAAAAAATATCGTCGATTAGATAAATCGAATTTGAAGAAATTTTATCGCTTGCTAATTTTTTGGATGAGTGAGTAAACTAAGATATATTTAAATTAATCTGTAGTTTCAGTTGACCTAGATCTTGATATGTTTGTAAAATTAATTTGTGAATGAGAAAATTTTTTTTTCTTATTTTGCAAAACTGCATGCTTTAAAAAGATCTTTTATATTTATATATCGCTGGTTGATTTCCTGTATTATAAGGCATTGATAAATGCTCTCAACTTTCTTGGAAATATGACTATTGATCAAAAGTATTTTAAATATGATTTATTGAGTACTACCCTTATCGAACAGCAGTGTTATGTAGATTACAGTACAATAAATAAATTAATTCTTTGTATGTACAAATAATCAAGTATTAAAAGTATGCTATATCTTGCTATGAATACACAATTTCATCATTATAAAATTTATTGCTTAATATTTATATATATTAACTTTTTTTATAAATATTTCTATTTTTTTTTTTTTTTTTAGTGGAGATGACTAGTAATTTACTGCAAGTAGCCAAAGAAGCTAGAAAGGGATCTCTTGGACCTTTTCGGCCTTCCTTTAATGTACAAGATGTTTTTTTAGATATTTTACAAAAAGTAAGAAATTTTTTATTTTATTTATTTACTTGATTTTTTTATCTTTTTTTTTTTAATTTTTATACTATTTATGTTTATAACTGTTTTAGTTATTACCAGATGATGCACACATTCGTGTTAGTGGCAAACTTCATATTTCTTTGACTAGAGTGTACGATGGAAAAAATGTTATAGTTTCTCAATTCAATTCTAGGGAAGATTTATTTCAGGTAATTTTATTATTAATATAAAAATTTTATGAATTATTTATATAATCTCACCACTATTTCATTTAATTTGATTATATTTTATCTCAGGCACTAATTGCCAGCTCTTTTATACCCTTTTTTTGTGGTCTACTCCCTCCAAGATTTCATGGAATTCGATACATGGATGGAGGATTTAGTGATAATTTGCCAATACTTGATGAAAATACAATTACAGTCAGTCCATTCTGTGGAGAAAGTGATATTTGCCCTAGAGATGTTTCATCTCAATTATTTCATGTAAGATTAATTGACAAATTTTTTTACTCAATATTTCTTAAACATTTGAATTAATATGCTTAATCTTACATAAAATTATTATAATTTTTTCAATAGGTCATTCTTGCCAATACAAGCATAGAGCTATCTAGACAAAATATGTATAGGTTTGCCAGAGTATTATTTCCTCCAAATCCAGAAGTGAGTATCATTTTTCAACTGCAAAATTAACTCTGATTTTTTTTATTGTCATGTGTACACAAAGTATTTCGAGAAGTATTTTATATACAGCAACTTGACAATGTTGCATTTGTTATTTTACATTATATCAGAGATGCATCGTTTACAAATTTTCTTACTCTTTTTTTAGGCCTTATCAAAAATGTGTAAACAAGGCTTCGACGATGCCTTAAGATTTTTAACGAGAAATAATTTAATAAATTGCAATCGATGTATTGCGGTGCAGTCGACTTTTGTTGTTTCCGAAACTCTTGAAGATAGTAACGCGGAATACGATCCAGACTGCGTAGAATGTAAAATGCATCGACAGGTTTGTAAACTATTTCTTGTATGCATAATTTCAAGAAAACGATTGTCTAATCTATAACTTGGCCGCTTTGTTTTAATGCACACAGGAAGCATCAGTTGCCAATCTCCCAGAAACAATATTGATGATCTTCCAAGAAGCCATAGATTCTGCCAATAAGGGAGTTATAAATTGGCTTTTTAAACATAAAAGTGTGAGACTGTTATCATTGCTAAGCGTACCATATACCTTGCCAGCAGATGTGGTTTATGTTGCTTTTACAAAGTGAGTTATTTATTTATATTTCTTAATTTCTTTGTTTAAAGACAATTTTTTTAACTTAATTTATTAATTTTTATAATTGATTGTTATTTTCACTTTCGAGATATATTTAAAAATGAAAATTCCTTTAATTTCAACAATTAATAAGTGAAATACTAATTAAATTTAATATATATATACACTTCTATAATATTCATAATTGACTTTGATACATGAAATAAAAAAGTTGATGAATGGTTTTTTCCCTATTCTTTCGATGAAAATCTCCGCTTTGTGTACGTCAAATGCGTCATAGGTCAAGCCATGTTTTTAAATTGTCTTTTTTTTTTAACAATCGTTGATAGCATGAGCAGAAATGATAGGAAGAACTTGATTTAGTAGAAAAGCATTATTGCTCATTTGCTTACGTCAATAAAAGCAGAATATTGTGGATTAACACAATTATAGTGTTAGCGCGATAATATTAAATTAACATCAAAATTATTAATGCAATAATATTATGCCATAAGTGTTGACAAAACTAATTTAGAAACATCAAGCTAAAATGTCAATAACATATCTCATTATTTTTCAGATATATCTTCAATATTCCAAAGATTCAAAAAACGATTGTGGAAATGAGCAGATACTTTTTAGAACATTTAAGCTTTGTTTTTCCAAAAGTCAACGTTTATTATCAACCCATTCCCAAAACAATCAAATGTCAAGTAAACATCATGGATTATGGATCAAGTACGTATACATGACATATATTCGTTAATAGATCAGATAAACGCTTTTTTTCTTCCCTATTAATTTATGCATTTCACTCTAGATATCTACGATGTCGAGTCAATTGAAGATTCCATATACAAACAGCATCAAGCTAATTTAAATTTAACTCTGGAGTACGATGACGCGTAAGTGCTTTTTTCTCGTTTCTTATCGATAAATTTAATTTTAAGATTTCAAAATATTTTTAAACTAACGCTCCTTGCGTTTTATCGGAATATTTAGAAAATCTTGGTCCGATTGTAAGCAGCCAACGAAGTGCGTTATAAACATGTCAAACTTGGCAACGCCGACTGCGGATGAGGCTTTTGAAAATATTTTGCAAGTACGTATTCAACGATAGAACAAAAATAATATGTCATTTGAGTGTTATTACTCATGAACATTCTTCAATTTGCAGGCCACCAATGCACAGGAAGCTCTAATGAGTTACTATTTTATGGATGACAGCAACAAAGTTAGCATTACTGAAGTAATCGACAATAATGAAGAATCAGACATTAAAGATGAATGCTGTAGAAGTCCCATTTCCGAAAAATCTTTGCAATCTTTTGAAATTGATAGTCATGGCGAAGTGAGACGGATGGTTCAACGTGATGGTAAATTAACAGCTTTGATTATTTAACTTAATGATATGTTTCATAAGAATGCATAACTTCAGATAAATCAATTTTTTTATATCTGATAAAAATATTTATCTTTTTTATTTCATAAGAAAAAATTATGTTATCTAAAATTAATTAATTAATTATCAAAATTTGGAATTTCAAAAATTTTTTCTCTTTCCAGATGAGAACCACAATAATCGAAATTCGGAAATATCGTCTGTCATATCTGCTTGAGAAGATAAACAAAAAAAATTTTTTTAGATAAAAATGTTAAGAAAAGTACAATTTTGTACTTGACACCTGTTAGTCAAAAAAATTACAATGTAATCTTATGATACTGAAATTTTACCAGAAAAATGACCAAACTAGATTTTAAAGTAGCTAGTCTTCTTTATAAGGTATAGAATGTTTATTCAAGCAGAGCTGAAAGGTGATTTCGTGACTGACAAATTTTAGTAGAAGATTATTAAAGATGTTTTGGTCATGAAGTAAAAAAAAAAATCATGCAGTATTTGTTTTTTTATTATTTTTTTTTTCTAATAAACATGAATGGATTGAGAACGTTTTTAGACTCTATGATGAAGTTTGAAGGCTGCAATTGTAAATTAGATATATTTTTATACACATAATTTTTAAACAATAGCTCAATTTTACTAATAAAGATTTTAATTTTAATACAATGCTCTTCTGCATTTTTATTCTGAAAAAGTTCAAAAAACAGTTGTGAGTTTTGTAAGTCAATTATTATACTTTACAATTGCTACTAGCACACAGCTGGGCCTGATTGCCTATTGTAATGTAAACATTCTCAGTAACTGATTTTTTATTTGACAGGAGGATAAGAAAAGTAATAACTGTTGACCTTCAATCTTCTTGTATTCTATTGAAACTTGTTCGATTTGATATTACTAGTACGAAATATTGTCCAAGACGCTATTACTGTACTATAATGTAAATTTATTTATTTTACCTTGAGTGCTTAAGAATTCATGCTATGTAGCATTCATATATAAATCTGTAAAAAGTATATTTTCATATATAAATGTTATATTATTTATTTTTATAAACGTTATTTATATGTTTAAAAACTTGAGTTATATTTTAAGTTAAAAAATAGAGATGTAGATTTTTATATCTCAGATTTCAAATGTATAAAGTGATATCTTGAACAAGCACTCTATTAATGATAGTTTTGTAAAAGAGAAGAATATTTTTGTAAAATAAAGACTGCGCCATTACTCGATAATTTAATAAAAAAGATAATAAAATTAAAAGGTATATTATACATTACTTTTAGTTTACTATAAAGTCCTTAAGAAAAAATATATTTCAAAAACTTCCACCATATTTAACATATTTTTAAACATTTGAGAATTAAAAAAAACCATCAATTAATATTTAAGACATATTTGTGTAGCATACTCTCAACTTTCAAATCTTGCTATTAGTATTTTAAAATAGTCGTGAAACCATAAATTTTTACGAACATCAATGCAAACAAGTGAAATTTACCAGCTTCACTAAGAAACCAGATCATTCATCATTCCAAATCTTTGTTATATTGTTTGTTGTATCTTTAAAAGTCTAACAAAATAAAGATTTATTTGCCATTATCATAAATTTATATTGCACTTTAAATGTGATTTTTTTAGAAATAGTTATGCAAAATAAAAAGAAATTATTCTCACGAAATATTTGAATTAACAAAATATTTGTGCTTTTTATGTCTAATAGTTATTAAATTATTTTTATGCTGAGTATCTTGTCAATGAAATGGAAAATAAACATTAAAAAAAATATATTATTACTTTGTTCTGATCTACATAATAATTTATACACAAAAATTGCAATAAGCAATACTGTTTAAATGATTTAGTATCCGTATAGAATAAAATAAAAAAGTAAGAAAAAATGACTTATTTTCTAGCCCAGTACTGTATCTTCTTATGGATTGGATTTATTAATTAAAAATTTTTTGAATGTGTGTTGTAATGAGAGTAAAAAACAAGATAAATAAAAATGAAATATTTATTACGCTTTTTTTTAATATAAAACAAATTTTATATCATATATATATATATATTTATGTATACGTTTGTATATATCTACAATAATTGAAACCTTTTCTCGCGCAAATAATGAACGTGAGTTTAACGAACGAGGCGAAAAAATTGATATCCGGTAAAATAAAACATTTACCGCATATACACGATTTTTTTTATCATCTTCCATCTAACATTTTTTTACGAAGTTACAGTTAACGCAACTGTATATTCGAGTCTCGCAAAAATACTTTATACAAATATGTTCATTAATTAATTGTCATACGACTTATAATCTCGAGGCCATGCAGTGAGGCGACAGTTCCTCTTTTTGCCTCACTCTCTCGTCGTCGACGGCCGGAGAGAAGAAGGAGGAAGTGTAAAAATTCAGCAATGGCCCTATACAGAGCTCAGAGCACGTCATCGTTGCCGGTACTACCTCGCGGCTGGATCTGCGTCGTCCTGCCTGTCGCCGAGACGTTCGCTGTCGCTACAAATCTTTTGTAAAAAGAATGAGACTTACTTGTTGCGGAGATAAATTAGCTACCGCATTGAGAGCCTGTGCTTGAGTGTTGCACTGTCCCATCGTAGCACCTGTCGTCGATCTGACTAAAGTCTTGGCGAGTAGAGTCTGTTTGTTTGCGGCAGTAGATATTGCCGATTGAGAAGACGACGCTCCCGTTTGGGTCGCCATCAACATCGGCGATGAGGCTGCTACTTCATATTAAAATCAAAATGTTTTTACAGTTAGCTAGCTAGTTAATGGTCGTCTCTTTGCGACGAAAAATTTGTAAGAATGAATAAAATCACTTACCCATAATAGGAGTTATAATTTGCTTATTCCTAGATAATACAAGCTGATTAGCTGGGACAGCTTTCGAGACTGCCACTAGCTGATTTGTTAAGGATTTGGCTTGATTTGACTGAACCTGACGCGCCATTTGGCTCAGCCTCGACCTTTGAGATCCAACGAGTTGTATAGCCTGTCCTCCCTAGTAT